>PVHY01002612.1:0-123064 GCA_004024945.1 Uropsilus gracilis | reverse complement strand
GGAAGGGAAGGGAAGGGAAGGGAAGGGAAGGGAGGAAGGAGGCAAAACTCACAAGAAACAAACATAAAACATCTCATGGAATTTGGACTGGAGTCAGGAGTCTGGGGACAGCTATTCAGCTGACAAGGAGGTCATGCAATAATGATAAGTAAAAGTCCATCCAGGGCCCTTGAGTCTGTCCTTTTTTGGAATTTGCATATCTCATGACAAGAGCAAAGTAGACATGGACAGAAATAAAGTTTCACTTGGAAATGCTTGCTGATGGGGAATTGTGCTGTTATTCCCAGTTCCCAAATTGTTACCTCAACAAATATTAAAAACCTATTTTCATTTCAAAACTCTCCTTTTAAGCTTTTTTGGTAAAAGTGAAAATGATGTAAAAGGGCCTTTTGTAATTTTGTAGCCTTTTCAGTCAAAAATAAAACACTATCCATATGTTAATGAGGTATTATAAGCTTTAATTGAGGAAGACAGAAGTTGGTTTATTTTTTTCTCATTTTCTTGAACTCCTGGTTGTTGGATTTTTCCTTTTTTTCTTTGGATGTAGTACTGCACAGCACGGATTGCTTCTGAATTTTCTTCTTTCCATTTTCCTCTCCCCTCCATTTTCTTTCCATCTCTCTTTTAAATATATTTTCTGAGAGATTTTATTAGTGATACCTTGTGGCCTTTATGTTGAAAATATGACAGTATTTTTCCCCCAGAGCTTTGATTGTTCTCTGATGGCTTGTTTTATATAACCTTGCTCGTGTTTCATGGATATGAGCTTATTAGCTCTTTAAATATTACTTAAGAACTTTCTTCTTCTCCCTTAATTATTTCAGTTTCCGCTCTACTTATTTTCTTGTTGTGTTTATTTTTTTTATATGTTGTTCATGATAGAAGTTTTCATGGTGAGTGAGATAGTATGAACAATTTCACTTTCCTCCCAATTTTCAAAAGGCCCCCTTACCCTATCTGAACTTTGGATCAAGAGGTCAAGTTGTCTCTAAGTCTTCTTCCCCCACCCCCAAAACTTTTTTTTTTTAAAGAAACTTCAGAAGTGCTTCTAATCATTGCTCTCTTACATTTTTACTAAACAGCTCATTGTCACCTATGTTCTAGGAAAAACTTTTCTTTGAGGGAGGTGTACCCAATACTTGTACTTGAATCAATAGGTACTTTTATTATACTTTGTTCTAATATTATGACATGTTCTAGAGGAGAGCATTACTACTTTCCCCCTTTTCTCCTGCTGTTAAGAATCACTGATTTAATTGCTTTTCATTTTCACCCAGTATAAACCCTCTATTCATTTAAAACCTTATGTGGTTGAATTCCATCATCTTATTATCCAACAATGTGCCATCATTTCACCTTATAGAGATTTATAAATATTTTATCCACACGATGATACCAAATTTTGAATTGAGGGGAATATTAGTATCCATTTAACACATATGTAGAAATCATTCACCATTTCATCAGAAGTTATACTTCTAGATAATCAGTTCTAAGAATTGTATCTTCCCTGCTTAGAGTGCCCACATTACCCTACAGTAAAATTGAGATTACTATCTACTGATAGCATTTGTTAACATATTGGGAGAAAACCTATTTTTAATTATAAAGAAAATATTTTCTCTCTTATTTTTTTAAAGTGACTTTTTAAAAGAATGTGTCAAAATTAGAGGAATTATCCAAGAGTGAGAATGAAACATATAGCCATTGTCTCAAACATTTTTCTTTTACCCTTAGGTCTACGAAAAAGCAGCCTAGAGCAGCTAGGCACAAACTGTAGAGTTTAAGGAGAAAGAAACAGTGGGGGAGACAGGTTGAAAGGGAGCAAGGACCTTGGGGAGCAAGGACCTCTGAAAACTCTAACTAAAATTATAGACTCAATGTACCTAGCAAGGCTGATGATAAATAAGTGGTGATTTCTTATTTCTTCTGTCTGAAGAAAAGCCAGCTGGTTGAGTCTGAATAAGCAGGAAATTCTTCAGTTTGTTTTTCAGAACTTAGGAAAGTTATCCTAAGACCATGACTAAAACCTTAAAGGCATTCCTCTGTGGTACATTCTTGTTTTTGAGAATCACAAAATCAATCCAGTTGCTTGCACATTGTACACCTTTAAAATTTCTTTGCATTTCTCTGTATGTTCTCCAGTTAGATAACTAACAGCATCTTCTGTAATCAGTACAGCAAAATCAGATGATTATCAAAGTTAAAATAAAATATATATGCTATTTTAGTTTTCTCAAAGCTATGCTAAAAAAAACAGCATTAAATAAATCTTCACCACTTAAGGGTGAAAATCATATATATGGTCTTCCACAATGTTCCATAATTTATTTTAAGCAACCAATATCATATTTAATATTTTTCCAGCAACCAATTCTTATATTTTTATGCAAAATTTCAAATGCAAAAATGAATATTTTCATCTGTAGTTACTATTTTCCCAACTTCTTTTTTCACTCAAAAATATGTACTTTGACTAGTTTTTTTCACTAAATATTTTTTCACCTTTATCCTCCTTTGACTCAAAACCATAACTAATATACTAGCTCTTGTGATTGATGTTATTTAAAAAATTTTTATTTTAAATCAACTTACAAAAACTTAAAAGCAAGCAATCAGGAAAAAAAATTAGGGAAAGAGAAGGTAGGAAAAAACAAAAACAAAATGTGGATGTTATGACTTTTTCTGTGCTTAATTCACATGTCTAATCCATAGGTAGTGCAGTATAGACTTTTTTCAATCAATCATTGGGAGGTGCACTAGTTTAAAACAAACTCTTCTAGTCTTCAAAGCTTCTTACGGTTTTATTTATATACTTTAGAGAACTTGCATTTAATTTTAGAAATTTTATTATACTTCAATATACTTCTTGTAAAAAATTGTTAACTGACAGCTCTGGAAACCAAAGTCATCTAGTACAATAAGGTCAAAGCACACATATTTTGGGGGCATTTTTTACAACAAAACACCAGAATTTCCTCAATGAACACATCAGATTAAAAGAAAAGCATGTACTGGAGAAGAAACAAGTTCTCAACTATTTCACATTGAGTGAGATTTGTTGATCATAGTAAGGGTTTAGAACAGTGGTCTTCAGAAAGTTTTCACAAGGGCTATGTTTAATTTTGTAAAATAAAACTATATATTTGTATCCTAAATAAGCCCCCAGGGTAGAATCTATTTTCATAAGAACAGTTTCCCAGCTGTTTTTGTGGACCCCATTCAGACTGTTTTGTTTCCACCATATTGCTTTTTATTTGCTATAACAAATACACAGTAGCTACTTGACAAGTTTTTGGCCAAAGATGAACATGCATGGGACAAAGATGGTTAAAGGACAAGTAAGAATACCAGAAATTCTTGGTAGGTTTCCATTGCTCTTGAGAAACTATTTGGGGGAGCATGAAGGAATTTAAGTTGGCTATTTGTAATAGTAATTACTAAGGGATAATAGGTACTAAAATTACTACCACGGTAAAATACTGTGAATAATTACCTAACTGGTTTACCAATGGCTTTGGTATAAGATTAGTGTCTTATACCAATTACCAAGCACAATGTGAAAAACATTGACATCAAACATTATGTTTTGGAAAAAAATATATTTATGAAAACCAATGCAAAAGAATTTAAATGTTCAGTTGATGAAACAGTTAAGAAGAATTACTTGGGGCTAACTTTTGGTGAGTAGGAACATTTATCTCACTATCATATCTTTGGCACCCACCGGACTCAGAGCAGTAGTATGACATGACCTTTTTTTTTTTTTTTTTTTTTTTTTTTTTTTTTTTTTTTTTTTTTTTTTTTTTTTTTTTTTTTGGCTTCACTGCATAATGTAATTCCTGACACCTACTGGCAACATGAGATTTAGCACCCTAGTTCCATAAGACACTGAACTTCCTGTTACTTAAGAAAAATCTATGCTTATTTTATGAGTTAAATTAATCAGTTTGGATCCACTAGAATTATGCTGTGCTAACTAACACTCCTTGACATGCTATGGCCGAAATTAGCAATTTTTTTATTCTCTCATACACTACAGGTCTATTATAAATTACATTTGTGAATGGAACAAAGAAGATTTAATGTCAGTTCTACCTCCAACCCCATCATTGATAACTAGCCTATGATTCCAAGGATATTTACTGACTAGAGATATTTTTTTTATTGATTAGACTGTATCAATATAGCAATATCTCAGTTTTAGAATACATTTTCAATATGAAAAGACTTAACTCTTGACCTTATTGTTCTTTAAAATGTTGCTCTCATTTGATTATGCTTTGAGGAAAAGTTCAACATTATTTTGATAAAAGATTAAAAAGTAAATTTGTTTTATTTAAATAGTATTAATCTGCTAATTAATTTCAGAAGGATTAAGATATATAAAATATATAGCATTCCCACAAAGCCCTTTATATATCTCAACTAATTTTTAATGTTTTTTTATATGGTATGTGTATTTTCAGATCCCTGGGATTTTATATTTTTGATGTGGATTTTATTTCCACAACTTTCTATATTACTAGCACATGGGCATGTTATTGTTTTATGTTTTTCTCTTGTAATAAATAAAATATTTGTATACATTTTCCATATGATATCATTTTGCATTTTCTTGAAATGAATCACTGTCCTTTATGACTTGCACTTATATCTCTTAGCTCTGTTTCATGCCTACCATCATTGATCAGTGACTAATAAGGATATTAGACATCATTATTGGTTTCATTTCTACATTTAATGGTGTTCTTCTTTGGTTTTGACTATTAGAAATGTAGGACAGCAATTATTTTTTAAATCACATCAGTATATTCTGTTATTATTTTCAATAATAAGAATTGCTGAATTTGTTCAAAGATAATGATTACTTTTTTAAGATGACATTCTAATTTAATACATTATAGTATGGTTACAGAATATGGAAGATTTTGGCATTTCTGAAATAAATTCTACTGGATATTTTTTTCAATGTGTTCAACTCAATTACTAAGATTTATTTTTGATAAAATAATCATATTTTCTTAATGCTATATTGACATTTTATTTCTTTTATTGAAATTCTCTGCAGAATTTCTATTTTATTTAATTCTAAAAGGACTGTTTTTAACACATTTATCATTTACAATTTTATTTAACTTTTCCTAATAAGTTTTAATATCTTTTACTGTTTTTAAAAATATTTGGGCATCTTTCTCTATTTTAGAATTTTCTATTAATAGTTTTGTTTAGTTCTTTTCTTATTCTAAATTGATTTATTTTCTCTAAATTGTAGATTTGTTCACAAAACATTCTTCACAAAACATAAAATATTTATTTTTATTGTTAATAAATAGCATTGGTTTATAACACTGTATGTGGTTTAGGAAAATAGGTTCACCTCTTTTCAGATACATGTTGCCAACTCCCATCCACCAACAAATCACATGTAGTTCTCTTCCACAGATCACTGGCCCTCTTCCACTCCATCCTACAGGGCCCTTTGGTAGCCTTGGTCTTGAAGTCATACTTCTCACATTAGCTTTGTTTACTTTTGTCTATCCATTTGCTTTACTTCTCCATATGCCACACGTGAGTTGAATCATCTAATTTTTTTTCCTCCTGACTTATTTCACTTAGTATATTCCTGTCCAGTTCCATCCATTTGTCATAAATATCAGGAATTCATCTCTTCTTATATAGTTAAATAGTATTTCACTGTATTTACATACCACACTTCTTTATTCACATATCTATTGGTAGGCCCTTAGAATGCTTCCAGAACTTAACTTTTATAAATAATGCTACAATGGACATAAAAGTCCACATATTCCCTTAAATAAGTGTTTTTTGCACTATTTGAATAAATACCAAGGAGTGGAATTGCTGTACCACATGGCAGATCTATTTAAAATATTTTGAGAAGGCTCCATATTTTTTCCATAGGACCTGGACCAATGTGCATTCCATTCAATAGGATTCAAGAGTTCTTATTTCTCTACATCCTCAACAACATTTGTTGTTTCTGTTTTGCTTTTCTTTCTATATTCACCATTCTCACAGTGTGAGTTTTGATTTGCATGTGATTTTGATTTGCATTTCTGTGGTAATGAGCATTTTCCACGTGCTTGTTTTCCATCTACTTGTCTGCTTTGGAGAAGTGTCCATTTAGTCTCCATATGAGTTCACTTATGAGCTGTGAGTTCATTTTTGTATACCACTTTTGCTTTAACATTTTTCTATATTAGTTTTTGTCTCCTTGTTGGCTTGGTAATTGTTTAAGAAGGTATGTTTTCATTTCTCAGAGGTTGAACTTTGTTTTCAGTAACAAAAAAATTATGTTTTTCATTTCATTGATCTCAGCTATTGTGGTGCATGATTTTGGTTTCTTTGGATTATGGATTTTGTGTTCTGGCATTGGTTTTCATAAATGATTCCTGCCCATGATCCATGAGGAAAATTACTAGTAATATCAAGAATGATGGAAGGCTGAGATTTCTGCCCTACTTCATAACGAACATGTCAGTTTCCATGATTGGAAACTGGAGACGATAGGCCACTCCAGATCAGAGAGAAAGAATGTAATTATTCACAATAATAGTCACTAGAGTATCATCATATAGAGTCAGTTTCCCATGCCATAATTTACACAGAACAAGGTGAGAGACCCTGGTGACACCTACAATGTACCTCCGGAGAAGAATCTCTGAGCTTAGGATGCCTGATTCCTTTTTACAAGGCAAGCTTTGTTCCAAGGAAGACTATTTTTGTCTTTCAAGACTAAACAAGTCAGTACTTTGCTCCAGAGAGAGATACACTATTTCTCTTTCCAATATTATTTCTATAAAAACATCTGAAAGGCACTCTGAAAAAAAAAAGCGCCTTTTTTTGCAAAATGGGTTTAAATGCAAGAAAAAATTATTCTAATAGGGAGTAGAGGATAAATATTCATATACATTTCAGTTCAAATTATTTACAATTTTTTCTTGTCAGCTTCATATGGAAATTGATATAATAATGCAAAAATTTGTTTTCTTTCCCTATCATTTATCTATGGAGTGTTTTGATGTTTAACAAAGCACAAATAGATAAGGTCATGTATTTAAAATGTCATCTCATACTTTTGATATTTTTGTATCATGTGTTTTAAGCTGTTCACTTAGGCAGTCAGTATAATTGTTTCTTTTACTTTGTGATTTTTGTCAATACATAGCAATCCATTTTACTTTCATTTGTGTACATCACCAACTCTACTGTAATTATGTTTATTATTATTTATCTCTTCCTCTCTTAAAAGTAATAAGCCACTGGATTAGTTTCATTCATTTTTACTTTTCAATATGAGAATTTAAACTATATCCCTTCACTTTCTTGGTCTGTCTTAGATAATTTTGTTGTCTGATTTTGTTTGCTTGTACTTGGCTTCTGTTCTATTTATTTAACTTGCTTTTGTCTTTTCAGAACTTTAGAAAGCAGACATCCTGTGTTTGATTCTGTTAGTAGTTATCTCATGATTATTAAAATATACATCTTTATTTGTTTATTAATCAAAAAGCAACAAGAATTTCTTGTTATTGTTTCTTTTATTCATTTTCCCCAACCTTCAGTAATTAATCTGGTTTTGTAAATTTTGTCATCCTTATATCTATACATATATTGCTTTAAAAAATTGAGTTCTTAGGATGTGTCATTTTTATTGCTTTAACAATGCCATTTTTAGAAAGTTTTTACACTCTACAGTGTAAACTTCAATGATAACTTTGCAGGTTTGTCCTCAGCAGCAAGGGAAACAAAAAGGGATATAAACAATTTAAGCTACATCAAACTAAATGGTTTCTGCACAATTGAAAAAAAAATAACAAAGAGAGACCCTACTGAGTGGAAGAAAATATTTGCCTACCTCACTCCTGATAAGGAAATAATATTAAACATCTACACGAACTCATTAGTCAGCAAAAAGAAAACAATGGAATCAAAAGATGGGCAGGAAAACTAGCTACTTAAAGAATGAATACCAATGATCATCAGACACATGAAAAAATGATGATCATTATTTGTCAGGAAAATGCAAATCCAAACCACAGTAAGATACCATGTCACACCAGTGAGAATGACCATATTAAAAACATCAGGCACAAAATGTATTGGTAAGGGTTTAGAGGGGAAAAAAAACTTTCATATTTGATTGGTATGAATGTAGATTGACCCAGTCTTTATGGAAAGCAGTAGGGAGGCTTCTGAAAAGATTAAAAATATGACCCCTGGATGTCCACTTCCAGGTATTTATACAAAAAATACAAAACACTAATTTGAAAGAAAGTTTGCATTCCTGTGTTCACTGTTTCACTATAACAGTCAAGCTATGGAAACAATCTTATTGCCCTTAAAGAGATAGGTGGATCAAGAAGATGCAGTTTGTATATATGCAATAGAATACTATTCAGAGATCATGAAAGATAAATTCAGACCATTTGCAGCAACATGGGTGGAGCTAGAAGGTATTATGCTAAGTGAAATAAGCTGAAGAGTTGGATTCTGTTAAGAACTTTTTCCTGTCTTACAGATGTTCATTTTATTGCTGTCAGCTAACATGAATTTTTCTGGTTGTGTACACTTGAAGAGAGTGACATCTTTCTTTTTAAAGAATCTTGTTGAATTAGGATTTCATTTAATTTTTTTATTTCCTAAAAGTCTGATCTCCAAATTCATACATTAGCAGCTGGATTTTTCAACATATGAAGGAGAAGGGCCATAATAATACTATAATAATACTATAACCTTTGATATCTTAGTTTCTGTTATATCCTGCACCTAAAAACCTTTCCTTTTTTTCCTAAAGTGACCAAGTTCATCTTTCAACACTACTTCAAGATCATTCTCTCCAGCAGACCTTGGTTGAATCGCTGGGTGGAACTACAAACGGTGTTACATGGTCCTTCTCTGTCGATATTGTCTTCTTGTCGATTTTAGATTAATGCCAGTTTATCATAAATTCTTTATGTCAAGTTAGGTTTATTACTTACCTGGGGGTTCTTGATTCTGGGACAATGCCTAGCACAAAGTAAACCCTGTAATCCATGTTAGATAATGTTAAAGCACAGGTGCTAGACCATGGATGTTGAATGGGATGCCTGGAAACCTTAGGAGAAATAGAGGAACGTTCAGAGAAGAGGGAGGAAGTGGGAGCCAGTAGGAACTGTCCTAGGTGATGAACTCGAATTATTACTTGCCTGTCAGGACTTCTCAAGCTGCTGCTAGGGGAGCCACACGTTTGCAAGTCAGGTGATGACAGTTCAAGTCTCTTTCACAAACATTTTGTGAATTAGTAAAATTATGTTGCCTGACATCTGAGAAATTCTGCCATACAGCTAAGTTGCCCAGGGGATATGCATTTCATAAAGTGGTAGAAACAGTAAAGCAAACCCATCAGGGGTCTTTAGAGAATAATATTAATCTCCCCATGTAGTCTTTCTTCATTTTTTGGGGGGGCAGTAAAAAGGCCTCTTAGTGATAAGCATGTCCTTTATAGATTAAATGAGGATTTGTGACCCTTAAAATTAGCTAGAAATAATAATACATTTTAAACTCTCATGTGACCTAGAAGATTTCATGTGTCATTTAAGAGTGCAAAGATGGGATAATTATCACCAGTTTAATTATTTCCACCATTGTCTCACATATTATACACATACATCATAGAAAATTTGGTAGTCAACTCTTTTAGCCTGACCATTCTCTTTTTGGAACACACTGTACCCAAACTACATCACATTTCTATTTAAAAAATAATACTAGACCTTTGATCAACAGATTTTTCACAAGATGCTAAACATTTAGAGTGAAAGGAAACATTCTTACATTCACTTCACAGAACTGCTCTTTTAGTAGGTTTGCATAATTTATTTTTGAATCCTGAACTGCATGCTTATCTTCTAATTAGAAGCTTATGTAACTGCCATATTAGCATGTTCTCTTCTTTCTCCAGAATGTTCTCCTATAACCTGGTTTCTGCTGCAACTTCTGAGATCCCTCCCCCACACCTTTGAAATTTAACCCAGATGCGCTTAACCAGGGATCTTCACTATTGCTTGGTGTGGGTGGAATTGTTGGTGTGTCCAGAAGCATAAGCACTGGCAACATAAACCATGAGTCTCATCTTCCTAACGATTACATCTTCATTCCTGAGCAACTCATCAGCAGAGTTTAGAGAAATTTTTATCTCAGCAAGGTTTAGTGTCTTATTTTGTTGAAGACTTTAAGATTTAATTCACAATATCAAAATGATAATCTCTTAAATAATAATGTCTTTAGTACTTTTTATATTTTAGCTTATTGACATATCTTGATGTATTTTTCAAAATAAATCACCAAAACAAAGTAACTATCTTTTAGTAAAGAGACAATATATTTGTTTGCATTGTAGAGAAACTACTTTAGAAAAAAATCTATTAGTCTAAAATTGGTAAATAAATTTATAGATGAATTATTATTTATAATCAATATCACTAAAAGGATTTTTCCAGAGTTGTTGAATCTTCTAAATGTGTTGATTGATACTTTTAAATTTAAGTAATTTATTTACCATTATTATTTTTTAATTGGACCTGAAATAATAAATATAAAGGACTTCAGGTCAGAGTCTGCACTTGTTCACACAACAAACAATTTAAGCAATACAATGAAATAGGTTTTGTTGACATAAATGAAGAATTATAATTATGCATTTTAATTTTGCAAATAAAAACTTCTCCAAAATTCCTTGTCACAATATTAGTCACATATCCTATTTTCCTATATCTCTTCTAAAAATTGTTAATAATTTCCTACTTAAAGTATTAAAAGACTCAAGTATAAGTAGGTATTATTTTCTAAAGTGCAATAATAATGACAAACATGTAGAGTATTTAGAAATATTTCAAACTGTGAATGGATGCCCTGGCAAAAAAATTTTCATTGACAACTGAGTTAATTATAGTGGTTCCATCTTCAAAGCCTGGTTATTTGGCTGTAACATTCATTGTAGGTTAAAAATGAACTCCGATAGGTATAGTGTTTTCTAAGCTTTAAAATAAAGCCTTTGTTCATTTCAAAATTCATTGGATACAAATACTTTAAAAAATATGTTCACACAAAATGATTAATCCATGACATAAAATCTGAATTCTTTATAATAATTGAGTAATATTTTTAATTTAGATTTTACAGCAACTTTGTAAGAATTAACATAACCTTGACAGAAATATACCAGCACACATATTTGAATGTACATTTTGTAAATTATGTTGATAAGAGAGTGTTAGCTAATCCATTTCTTTAGTTCTCCATGCAGTTCTCCAGGAGACCAGAATGTGGTTATCAGCGAGTCATTCGATTCTAACAGAGATCCTTTCTCTATAACTAATTCAAAGCATGGTTATATGGGTAATTTTGAACAAGTAGATCTTTCTCCAATCTGAAAGACTGCCAGGAGGGAGAATGAGTGAGAAAAAGAGGGTTTCAAAGGAGTCTCAGAGAACCACGAAGTAATCAAGAAACACCACTGTATTGCCACAACCCTCCTACAGAAGTACATTGAGAGGTGGTGCTATAGAACAGAGAGGACATATTGTTATAACAAAATATAACATTATACCTGGGACAATAGTTAGAAATGATTTTGTCATCAAGCAGAAACCTTCAAAATTGTAGAATTTGACTGTATCTATGATGACTTTTTAAAAGGTTATTTTATTTTCCCCTGTTATTTTACAGCATTTCACATAGTAGTGAAATATGAAAAACAAAAGACTAGAAATACAAAATAGGAATTGCAGTTACAACCCTTATCTATCATATAGCCAAAGGGAATAAAGGTCATTTAGCTAAAGATTATAGTATATACATGTATAAATTATGAGTAGTTACTGTAAATTTAGATATGACTATTATATTGAATCCAGTATAATAAGTTATTAGAGTGTTCAGTCTTCCAGACCTGGGAAATCCTGAAATGGAATACATTTGGGTTCTTCTCATTGCACTGATAGTACAGCAAATTCAGGAAAATACGATTTTGTTAATGTCAATGGAAATACTTTAATAATAACAATAAATCCCAGTGAAATAAAATAATATCACTGACTACTTAATATTGCTTAATCCCAGTGAAAAATCCCAGTGAAATAAAACAATATCACTGACTACTTATATTGCTGTTGTTGTATTTCAGCAGAAAGATAGCCAAACAAATAATAACAGGAATATGTTAATGAGCAATTCTTGAGAGTAAAGTAGAAACCTTATTATAACAAGGCCTGGTAGGCCACAAGATGACTTCTTCCTGAGCCTAAAATTCTAGTCTGATGTTGTTTAAGTATTCCTTCCCAAATGTAAGAATAGATGATAGCTCCTAGAATCAGGCTCAGTCCACAAAGAGGAGGGAAGTGCATTTTTAACATGAATCTTTTTATGATGTAAATTAGGCTGAATATAATGGGAGTAAGTGATATATTAGAAGTAGTTTTTAAGACAAAAGTGAGGACCAGCTTAAGGATAATTTTAAATTTGTTTGTTCATTTCCAAGCAGTGCAAACTGAACCTGAAAATGTCAATTTTTGAAATTTTCATTAATGTCTATGTTTTTCCACATTCTTATAATTCATCTTCCTTTCTTCATTCAGAGGTATTATTATTTTAAAGTATGACTATCTTAAGGAAAGTTAGAATTATTAAGACAAAGTTACAAAGAAATTATCAAGTATGACTTTAAAATATTACTGATTCTGAAACTTTTTGCAGGCCAATAGAACTGCAAGTTAAGGTGTTTAAGCATGAATATTATTGGAGAAATAAAAAAGTGATTTCTATAACAAGTTCTTTCAAAATTCAGAGTTTTAGAAGTATATGTGTCTAAGCAAGACTCTATTCTCCCTTTTCGTAGGAAGCCCAGAATAAAAAAAACAATTCAAATAATTGTGGAGGAAGAATTGTGAGATCAACACAGTAACAGTAGATTAAGTTATGACTCTGGGGACTGACAAGTAGGCCTTCCATTTTGCCCTATCCCAAAACCAGTTCTTGGTGAGGAAAGATGATGGAACACCTCAGAAATCGGGGAGTCAAAGAAGAGATACTTGCTTAAGTGGTAGATATACTATGGGAATCTGTATCCATTAGAAAAATTTGGTAATGAGCATGGAAACTACTCTTTAAAGTAGAAACAGCTAAAGATGAGCATCAAGAATGTTCCAAACTCTGAGCAGACACATAAATAAGGAGCATTCTGGTCAGGTTAACAGCGAAGCAGAATGGCAGTGGAAGTGGCCTGTGAGTAGGAAGACATTTCAGTCATTCACACAGTGAGCTAAATGCCACAGAACCAAAGAGCAGTGATGATGGCACATCTCAAGAGAAACCAAGGTAGTTAGATGTCAATGGCTTTTGACCATTGCTTTTCAAAGGTGAGTGTGAGTTAGGATCACCTGGAGGCCTTGTTGGACCATAGATTCCTTGTTTCCTCATGTAGAGTTTCTGATTCAGTACTTTTGTGTAGGTTGGGACCCAGTGATTTACACTTCTAATAATTTACCTGGTGAAGCCTGTTGGGTGGTTGAGGACCACACTTTGAAGAGCACTATGATATATCAAATGTATTTTCCTAACCTTAACATAATATATAGCCCCACCTCCTCACCTAGAGGTGCACTTGAGAAGAGCAAGTGCATCATACGTGCACTTGAGAAGTTGCTAAAAGAGAATTTTACACTCCAAAGAAGTCAGTAATCACTAATTTGAATAAGTCTTACATAATAAAATTCACCACCATCAGCAGAAATTGGGACTTGAGGTCTAACTTCAGTTAAGTTGGAAAGAAATGAAGAAATGTATTGTTTGCACACCTAAGTATTTTTACTGTGAAAATAAGTACCCAGCAAGTCAGCACTTACTGCAAACTCTGTTCTAAGATTTAAACAAATTTAGGAAACCTGGAAAGGTAACATTCTGTAAGCTTCATTATACAACATTTTGATTTTTAACCTATCTACAAGGACAATGTTTTATGTAACCCTGGTACCACTATTCTGCTACTCATCCCCTGGGTCTTCCTCAGAGAACAGAGAAAATAGGAGCTATGTCTGAGTGGACAGCCCTTCTGAGAGCTACAAGAAGGCAGAACATCTGTGTTCTTGGGAACACTGCTCCCACAGTCACAGTTCTCCATCTGGACCCCTGCATGAACAGGCTTAGTACCACATTCATGGCTTGCTTGGGGGCTTCATGCACCCATGGAAAATAAGAAAGTTCAGTCTCCAGTGGAGTGGGAATCCTCTCCTTTCAAGGGTCCTGCATAAAATCTAAGAGCTCGTCAGATGGCATTTATACTTAGGCAGCTGGTAGGACTTGTCTCTTCAAAAGCACACTGATTTCGTCTAAAATTGACTGTGCACCTTTGCTTTTTGCATTTTCTTTTTGCAGACAAGAGTTAGGTTGGTAATTTATAACTCTTACCAAGCTGAGTGCACATTTATGAGATTTCGCTGAAATCAATCTATTATGTGTTACCTACTATTTTCAAGTCTTTCAGCCCCTTGATGTCAATCTGTCCTTTGATACTTTCGTACAATCACATGAGCCTCTATTCCAAGTAATTGATGGAAAACTGAAGCTTTGCCCAATTTTTCTATGGATTCTTCAGTGGCTACTGGTACACATGCCTAACCACAGGTATCCTCTTTTTTTTTTTTTTTTTTTTTTTTTTTTTTTTTTGAGACTAGGTCTTGCTATTTTTGCCCGTGGAACCGCAGGCTCTCGTTGCCCGGGGTACCACAGACTCAAGCAATCCCCAGCCTCAGCTTCCCAGGTAGCTGGGATGACAGGTGCGCACCACGACGCCCAGCTATTTTTTTTAGAACTAGGTCTCGCTACGGGCCCCAGGCGGGACTCGAACCGCGATCCCTAGCCCCGGCCGCTTCATAGGCTGAAGCTGGTATCCTCTCTTTTTATAGTTCATATTAAGTAGCTTCTTTTTTGTAGAAGGCCTATATTAGCACAATAAATCTTCACATAATATCATCTACAGGTCTTGGAAACTGAGATCTGAAGTGAAATAGTGTAAAATGAAATCAGTTTTATCACAGGCTGATTAATAAACAAGAGGTAAATTCCTATGGCATATTTCTGGTGACAGAAACATTACTAAACGTCTACATAAAGACCCAAGACACTTCTAATACTGAAAAGAATTTATATTTATAGATTCATGCATTCATCTTTCAGACTCCCTATTCCACTTAACGGTGGAGGGTGACCTGAGCTTATCCAGGCAGATCAGGACACAAAGTGGGACCCAATCCTGGATAGGATACCTTTCCATTGCAGGACACCCTCTCACACACATCTCTATTCACTCAGTCCGGGACAGTGTAGATATGTCAGTGAACTGACCTGCACATCCTCAAAATATGGGAAAAAGTGAAAATACCCAGAGAAAACCTGGGCAGATCTGGCAGAGTGCAGACAAGCTCCATGCAGACAGTGGCCCAGGTGGGGATCAATTGCTTTTCCTTATCAAGGTTATAATCAGAAGACTTTGAAGGAAGGATAAAGCATGTTAAGGATCTACTATACCCATTTTTTCCCTTTCATATTGGAAAAAAATGCTTGTTTCCATTTTACAGAGATATGTATCTTTATATGAGTTAAAAATGGCAGAGTATAACTTGTTGAATCTAGATACAGAATACAAGGAAGTTCGTTGTACTACTGATTCAAATTGTATATTTAAAATATTCTATATCAAAAAGAAAATCTGGAATTCAATAAAGTTAAAAGGAAACTAAATGCTGCAACGTGGTAGTGAAATTGGGGGAATAAGACAGGCCCATTTTCCCATTGCCACCTAAGCTTCAGGAGCAGTTGGGGAAACCTGCTGGTTTTTCCCATCTTTGCTAGAAGTTGCTGCTTGCAAGTCTGGGGGGCAGAACTCTAGTGGGAATTGACTGCTGGCTAGTCAAGAACACTATCTGGGCCACTCCCAGGGCACTCTGTGGCAGAAGACTGCAGCATAGTGATATGGAGGCCTGACACTGGCCCACACACCCCAGCACCAGCCTTTTATGTTTAATGCTTGCATAAACATGGTGAGTTAAGTGAAATCATCATGTTCATCATCTTGTTATTTAATTATTTGGCACCAGATGGGTTTATTGGCCCTAAAATAGTCTAACAGATCACTTAGACTGGGAAACGATCTGATCAGATAGGTATCAACCAGGGAGCAGGACCCTGAGAGAGGCATAAAGCATGACAGGAGCTAGCTTAGGACTCCCCAGAATCCCATATCTCAGATTCCTCCACTCTCTTTCCTACCTCTGAAGAAAAAGGAAGAAAAAAATGCTGCAACCAGCAGCTGATCACCAAAGTGAGGCAGAAAAATCTTTGTAGCAACCTGCCTCTAGCCCTGGTATTAACATTGTTGCAAGAAGTGCCAGAGACCCCCACCCACCTCATCCTCCTCTATACTCCATACCCCCAGTGTCTCAAAAGATCTGTTGTGGTGCATAACAACAACTCACAAAGAGCTGTTAATTGCTCCTGGTTGTCTGTCACTGCCTCTGGTGCTCCTGACTCCTTATTGTCTGGTCCAGTGTTTTATACTTCCATCCTGACCTACAGACTGTGGCTATGGGTTGGTGCAGTTGCAGTGTCATCTCAGTGACTCCCCCACGACTCCAACCATGAACACGTCCACCTGCAGGGAATTGGATCCTGGCTGGCTCCTACCTGCTTCAGACTCTCCGTTGGTGGGATTGCATCATCTTGGATGAGTGGTGTTTTGTTCAGGAGGTCTGGATATTGGGGTGAGATATTCATTATCTGTGGTCTTAAAAACTTTTTCCCCCCTCTATTTGTTAAATAAACTCCATTGTTGTTCCCTGAACACAAGAGGTCTTGTCGTTGTAACATGGAGTAAAAACTCACAGTCAGTGACCAACCTACCTGATATTGATGGCTACAGTACCCCTATAGCCCTGTTTCAGAACCAGAAGAGCTTCCTAAAACAAAATCATTAGAAGGAAAAATGGTGACATATGGCAAATACCCTGTGGTTATATAAAATGTTTGCATTAGGGAAAGTCAGAAATACTTCCACTGTGTACACACTGCCCTCATTTTCCAGAGCAATCTTTCTTAGGTTTTCTTCCACCATTTCCTGACAAATCTCCTTTATTAGGTGTGAAACCAGAAGGATTTTTCCTTCTTCCACCAGGATTGATCAGCCTGAAGGCATGTTTCTGTCAGCTCTGCTTCAACAGCCCCCTCCAAATGGCCTATTCCTTTGGGATTCCGCTCTGCTAACCTTTCTGAGCACCCACTGCACAAGGAGAAACCAGGCATGTGAGCACCACCATCTGCTCTTTTGCAATCAATGCTGTACAAGCAGACAGTTCAACCCATGTGTCTTTGCTGAACTAAAGAAAACTCTGCTGAGCCAGGGGGATAAGGTGCTCTCTAGATGACAGCTGCCTGGCCCACAGCGCTAATGTCCAGGCAGTGGGCACAATTATGTCATCCCTTCTGCCCAGTACATGGTCCCATGGAAACTTTTTTAGTGGTTGGCATCTTTTTTTTTTTGCCAAATTAGAGATTTGTGGAAAGTTGTTGTCGAGACTGAGTCTTGAATTTGTTCAATTATACATAATTTAAAATATAAAAGATCTAGCATTTATATACTGGGTGCCCCCTTTGACAATTTTTTTCCGTTAGAATAATTTTAGCTTTACAGAAAGTTGTGCCTATTTTGCAACAAAAGGCAAGACACGAAGATTCTGTTCCTTTAATCATTCACTTGCGCTGTTCTAGAACCAGCGAGCATGGGGACAGAGTCCCCACCTCAACTCATTCCATGGGAACTACATGCACATCTCAGCAGCGAGACATGTAATTGTGAACTGTGTTAGAATGTTGTTTTGAGAATAGGTCTTGCTATTTTTGCTCATGGAACCGCAGGCTGTCGTTGCCTTGGGTACCACAGACTCAAGCAATCCCCAGTCTCAGCTTCCCAGGTAGCTGGGATTACAGGTGCACACCACCATGCCCAGCTATTTTTTTGGAACTAGGTCTTGCTACGGGCCCCAGGCGGGACTTGAACCGCGATCCCTAGCCCCTGCTGCTTCATAGGCTGAAGCTTACAGGCATGAGCCACCATGCCCGGCCCAGCATGTGTGTTTTATATCGACATATGGTGTGCCTCTGTTAGCAAGATGTGTGGGATGTATTAGGAGAATGTGATGGAAGATGTAAGGGTACTAATCTTAGCGTAAAAGTGGGCATGATCAAAACCCATCTCACAGAGAAGGGCCGGAAAGTGAAGCTGTTCAGGAGTGGAGGCATCTGTGTGACACTTAGCTTCAGCTGTCCATGTGGTCTTACAGTATGACTTTCATTTTGAAAGGGTGGGTTGGTAGAGGGCCAGTGTGCAGCATTTGTGAGTGTTTGCCAAGCTCTGTATGACAGAGAAGGTAGAAACTCAGCAGCCAAGTGTACTGTCCTACTTCAAACCTTGCACAGTGGAGGGGGAATCTTGACCTTCCACATTGAGGCAGGTGAATATGGAAGGTGTCAACCTCAATTACATGCCAACTCTGATGGATTCAGCTAGCTCTTGCTACCTGACCCTCTTCCTCTCTCTCCCTCACCCCAGATTCTGGCATCTTCCTCCACCACAATCCTGGACCTTTCAGTCAAGCACCATCCTCTCAGTTGTGTGCTTGTTGTCTTCTGACTTGGTGAGACTGTTCTGTACTGTTTCTACTTTATATAGGTTGTGTCTATATCATTTATCTCCACCTTTACCATGGGTGAATGTTGTTTGAGGTTTTATGTGTTATATGTTATGGCTTCTTGGTCATTTCAGAAGTTTGAAAACACTAAGCTAATTTTCCACATGATAATCACTTTGTTTTCTGCTGTTTCAGTTTACAAGATTTTAATTAGAAGCCCTACTTTCAGATAGCAGAGGAGGCCTGTTTATGATTTTGTCTATACCTGTTACTCTGAACTCTGAATTACTGATATTTCTAAAAATATTACTAATCCAGTCATTTATAATTTCAAAAACTTAGAAACTATCTGGGTGATGTGCTAGTCCTGAATACAGTATATGAGAGAAACAACTAATTTCTGCATATATGGAAGTTTCCCCAAACTAAGGTTAAAGGGTGATGAGAGAAGTAATACCTCACTAATCATGTTTCATAATTTATAAGCCACAGGGATTTTCTTCAAGACATTCAACTTCCTTCTCAGGAAGAAGATCTTTGTCCTGTGGCTTATTCTCTTTTTGTGCAAGTCCTTCATTAGCATCTCTTTCCCTCAGATACAGGGTTTCACTACAATTTCTCTCTAAAATTACCAAAGGAAAATGCATAATTGATCTTAAAAAGACAGAGCATAATCTTTTAAGCTTACTTAGTTATATTTTAGTATCCTGCACTTTACCTTTCACAACTAAAAGTCCTTGAATAGTGTTTGTCAAACTAGAGCAGGTAAACTTCACCAGAGGCCAAGAGAAGCTTGCACAGATTATCTTTACATCTTAGAAAAATACAATATACTGCAATCATTAGTATAATGGATGAGCAAAATGCTTTAAGCAATGACTGACAATCAAGTGCTGTGTTTTGCATTGTGTCCGAAGAACAGAAAGTTGTCTTAGTTCTGAGCTGAACTGGAGTGAGAGCGCACAGCTTCCCGATTAGGGGAAATCAAATCTCTTTGCTGTATTTTCATTCTTAATAGTGTATTGAAAAAGCATTTGCCTGATCAATAGCTGTATACAATTGATGCACGCTATAGTGATGTGTTAATTTACTCCCCCAAAATCCCATATCAGACTGTCGGAGGATCAAGAAAAGCAGCTGCAATTGGTGTTACTTCCTGAATAAGTTTACAATAATCCGCTGTCTTTCTCAAAGGCCATCTATTTTCAGCCCTGGTCAAACAGATCTATTAAATGCTGATATGGGGGGAATCCTACATCTTCATACTTCTTGTTTTCTTTGTTGGCATTAATCTGGGCATCCTTCAATTAGTTTACAGGTGGAAAGGAAGATGTTTTTCTGGATATCAACAATCATTGCTTTCTAATATCCCATGAATAAAATAACCAAAGTGAGTAATATGGCATTGGCAGAGTGTATCTTTGCCCAGTATACATTCCAGAAGTCAGACAATTACTTTGTTTTGTAAAATGCCTATTCACAGTGGTAGAACATTATAGGTCTTTGTGAGGGATATCTAGGAAATATTAAAACTTTTCTTTAGTCTAACTAACAGGATACTTCTTCAAAAGAACCTGGGATACTCTATCTTCCAGGGGCTCTGGAAGTTGGGTGAGAATTCATGACTCTCTAATGTATCCCAAATCTGAAAATGAGACCAACTGTCTTAAATTGCAAGTCAAGTAGACAGCAGGTAGCAGTTCCACTTCAGTTCAATGAATACCGTGATCTATTTGCTTCTCCAATGATCCGTGTAGCTTAAGTTATTCTGATCACTGCTTTAGCCCATCTGCAGAATCAAGTTCACTTGTCTCTGACTTTCAAGCTTAATCAATCACTTGGCCTCCTCCAGGACCACATTATCCCCACCAGACTTAGGGAGTCCATTCCACTGGGGGCTTCCTATAATCATCCTTGGCTTCACCAAGTGCTTCAAGAACTTCAGTGATGGAACATCTTTAGAGACCATCCAAGTAAGAAGATGAGTAGCATGTTCTACTTACTGGATTAGCACTAGCATTTCTATCCTTCTTTGTAAACCTTCACACACACACTTTTATTTATGCACACATTTAACGTAAGGATTATCACAATTTCTCACAATATCAAAATAGATGATTCACTAGGAGGTACCTAGAGGCCCAGGGCAAAATCTCAAATCTGAGGAAGACCAGATTTTGCATT
Source organism: Uropsilus gracilis (assembly GCA_004024945.1). Lineage (NCBI taxonomy): Eukaryota > Metazoa > Chordata > Mammalia > Eulipotyphla > Talpidae > Uropsilus > Uropsilus gracilis. The sequence continues at coordinate 102,140 of PVHY01002612.1, read as the reverse complement.
CCTTCCTAGAGAAGTGTGTGTGTGTGTGTGTGTGTGTGTGTGTGTGTAAGACATGATTCTCTGTAGCCCCCAACTGTCTGTGAACATATAATAAGATTTTCCAGCAATGAATTTAAAGTCTCTTAATAAGATTGAGGTAAGCTGTCAATGAATCCCAACCTCTTCCTCAGAAAAATGGGACTTACTGTACTTGAACAACTCTCTCCTTTTATGCCCTTCCTGTGACTGAGTTTGAGTTATATTACAAGTTTTAAATGTTTGTTTAAATGTTTCCTGAAAATGTGTGTCTTCATCTGGAACCTCATTTTAGACTTTCATATCTGTTAATTTTGGTAGCACAGCTAAACTCCAATTTAAAATGCTGCTATATTTCTGTGCACTAGCACAGAGGGATACCTTTCTCTTTATGTTTCTTAGATATATGGAGGAATAAGGGAAGTTTTTGGTGCTTGAGTGAGAGACTGTTTATACATCTATGTGTACTTTTGTCTAAGAAAATAGAACCATATACTTCTGACTACTGACTATGCTTTTGGACTCAGTAACTCTGTCTGGGACCATTAGGAAACTTACAGAGTTCCCATTGGCCCTGATGTCCCAGGTTGAAAGGAGCCAATTCACTGGGTTGGGACGCTAGGATTGGGAACTGCATCAGCCATTCATGACCCAAAAGGAAGGGAAAACTTGGTGTTCTTCTTCTCTTTTCTCTCCCTAGCTTCATCCATTCCTGTTGGATACTGAGTAAGTCTAGTTCTCTTTGAGGCATGAAGAGTAGCTGAAAGCACACAATCTCTAGTGTTCAATTTTTTCTTGGTAGTGGAAATGAAAAGCTATTAAACTATCCATGTTAGTTGTTTTCTGGAATGTCCATCTTTTGGTGCAAAGTCTTGCTGTATAAGGAGTAGATGGGGAGACCAACTTCTAAATTGACAGTGGTGGATGTTTTAAGAGAACATAGAGAGAGATCTGCTTGAATAGAAAGAATTTTCTTTGTTGTAACTACTTTATGTGGTAACCTAAAGCAGACTGTCTGGTTAGGTGACAGAAGCTGGAAGGAAACAAATAAGTTGCTCAATATGTCCACATTTCTCAGTGGAATGATAAATTAGAGAGTGTACTTAAGGCACAACTGCTGTGTCTGGAATCTCTAGTTTTGGGAAATAGAAAACATCATTACTGACTTGAGCATGTTCTGGATGAACAGGTTAGCTTGCTTCCCCACTTTGGGTAGGATGTTTTAGGCTGTGACTAGTTGTCTTAGATACTAACAGGGGATTGATTTATTGTGGTAAACAACTAAAATGGAGAGGAGGAGAGTTCAGACAAGATCTTGTTTCTCTCTGATACTTGGGGATATGTTTGCATGGATGAAATGGCCATTAGCACCAACTAGGGCATTTTTCATTCATTCCACAGAAGAAATTACCTGATTGGACCATTTTAGACTTTATGCCTGCCAATCCTTTAAAGCTATGGCCACTGTAAGAGACGTGCATTATCCTAATTGAAGACTAGTTTGGGGCTGATTCCAAGAAGTACTCATTGCCAAACCTCAGGGCTGCTAATCAGGAAGGAGAGGGGAGAGGTACTAGCTTTTGTTCTTAAGTTCTAATCATGGGGAACATTATTTAAATGAAAGAAGGGAACCCTAGATTTTCACAAAGTCCTTCAAAATCTTTTTTCAGGTTATCTATTTTTTAAGAGATCTCAAGTAACTGCTGTTCATTACTTATAATACTTATAATTTGGAGTCATAAAACTCATGTGCACTCAAATTTGACTCAACCAGCCACACATGGACTAGAATAATTTTCTCTGTAGTTTTATAGTGTTTCTTGACTCCTTTCAGAAGCACTGATTTGATCACATGTCATATTGGATCCAAGATTCAGAGATTAATCAACATTTCCTATAAGCTTTATTTACATGCCATATATTTAATGGCCATGATGAATAATTTAAATGATCTAAACCTTAGGTTAATTTTGCAGGTGGTATTTAATTTTAATTCAATAGTCTTATACTTATCAATATAAATAATCTGCTTTGGCTTGGATTAATTTGGTTCTGGTTTATTGTCTGTTTTAAACAAGTGCTGGAGGTCATTGTTAGGCCTACTCTTGACCTGGCTTTATGTTAACACATTTCAGTTATGATTTCTAACCATGGCAATATGAGCTTTAGTCTAATAAGCTTCTACCAGAAGCTTCTACCAAGCTATAAATTTAAATGATATCTCAGAATTTTCTTGGTTTAATTTTTAATTTTTTTTTCTATTCTTCATACTAACTAAAAGTCAATATGACACTACATATTATAGAAGGGAAAAGGATAAAAATGTGCACTAGACCATTTTAATCTCCAGTCTAGTACAAAAAAGATCAGAAAGAATTTAATGTAGGCAAATGTAATCAGTCACTGTATAGGAGAGTTTAATTTATCATATCCTTAGGGAGAAACAAAAGCTAAAGCTAAAGATCACTGTGTTAGAGACACAAAGAACATATTAAAATGAACAAAAAGGCATAACCTATTTTACATGAGATTATTACTCAAAATATCAGTCTATTTATATTTGTGACCACTAGGAGTCCTTAATCTCTGAATGTGACACCAAATATGCATAAATATTGAAATCATTAAATGCATTATAATATCATTTTACAGTCCATTTTTATTTTCCATTTGTGGTACAATAAATACGTTTTTGTAAGTTTATCTAAGAATTAGGTTTAAATTTATTCTTTATTTTTTGCTCAGTATTTACTTCCATTGATTTCATACCTTGGTGTACTAACCTAAGAGAAATATGTGGTAAGATCAGTGAAGAAGGAAGAGACAATTAAAATACTCATGGGATCAGACAGAATAATTTTCCTTTAATACAAAAGTGATAATTCACCTGATTGCATGTTTTAATAGCATATAAACAAACCCACAATATTCTACCAATGTTGAATGAGTAGGTCCTTCCTTGTGCCAAAAATTGCAGTACACATAGATGACATTATTCAGCCATTACAAGGACCTGATGATCACAAGGTATTACTTGAAATTCATAGATTAGGAGATTGAATACTAAAGAATTAAGTATGTTTTTCTTTTTTCTATGTTCTTTTTTCATCCTATATACTTAACATGGGGCTAGAGATAAAACCCAAATATGTTTAATTATAATACATGCTTTCTCTATAACACTTTACTGTTTCTTTCTAGTTATGGCATTCTTTGGGGACTTAACTCTAACAGCTAGGCAAACAAAAATAAACAAATGGGATTATATAATACTAAGAAGCTCTTCACAACAAAATAAAGTATCAATGAAAACAGAAAGATACTAAAAAAAATGGGAGAAAATACACATCACACATCTGACAAGGGGCTAAAGTCCAAGATCTATAAAGAACTCATACAACTCAATAAAAAGAAAACAAATTACCTGATCAAAAAATGGGCAGAAGAGCTAAATAGCCACTTCTCCAAAGAAGACAAACATATGGCCAACAACCACATGAAAAAATGCTCATCATCACTTATCAGGGAAATGCAAATCAAAAGCACAATGAGATAATATCTCACACCTGTGAGAATGGCTCATGTCAGAAAGATTAGAAACAAGTGTTGGCTGAAATGTGGAGTGACAGACACCCTCATATATTGTTGTTGGGATTATAAATTTGTCCTGCTCACATGGAAAATATTATGTAAGTTTCTCAAAATATTGAAAATAGATCTACCATAGAATTCAGCAGTCCCACTTTTAGGTATTGCACTGAAAAAGGTTAAGCCACTAATTTGAAGCTATATCCTATGTTCCTAGCAGCATTATTTACAGTAGCCAAGTTATGGAAACAACCACTTTTTTCTGCATCTATAACATTTACCCAATATTCATGGGCACCAGCAGGTTGTATAGATCTCATTTAAACTTGGTATACTGTAAATAAAATGGACTTTAGAATCAAACAACTAAATTTAAATCTTATGAATCTTTTACTTTGTTATTAGGGGTTACTTAAAACTGTAAGAATGACTCATTGTCTATTTGTGTGCTTGGGTTTTATTTATCCTATGTAATTGTGGAAATTAAATTATAAAGTATATGAGAAGGACTTAGCACAATGCATAACATATACTAGGCTTTCTATAAATTTTGACTCTGGATATCTATTAATTTTGTCTTTTAAAAAGGATCTTGTATAGATTATTGAATGCCACTAAAATCAATTTCTTCATCTATCAATGGGGCTAGCGTTGCTTCATTCATATAATCAATAAAAGATTAAGTGATACACATATAGTTCCCATGAAAATGTCTTCACAGCATCAATGCTCCACTAATGACATTTGTTCTCTATTCTGCCAGAATCTTCTCCATATCTTGCTATCTGATATTGCAAAGGGACAATTTCTTTGTTCTTTCAAAAGAGGTATTTCCTAAAGTTCCCTGATACTTGAGTATACTATGCTGCTGTGGAAATTTCAGTAAAATGAAAACCTAAGGGCTTTGGGTCTTTAGGTTTGAAAAGTTATGGGAACATTTGGAGTAACCTTCACCTATCTGCCATCATCATTATCATGCCAGATTCTGTAATTTCCCTTGGGTATACCCAGTCTTAGATTTCCAATGGTACAGAGATAATTGACCCTTCAGTTCTTATAAATAGTGCTCCTGAGGAGTTCTGTTCCATTATGTGGTTTCTATATTTGTTCTCTAAAAGAATTTAAAAAAAATTGTGATTTCTTTGTCTGAACAAAGTGAAAATATCCTAAAACAAAAGCAGAAACAGAGCAATGGGCCCCCTTTCTGATATATTGCAAGAGAAGATCTAGGAAAAATCTTAGGTGCTGTGTTTCTATAAAGTTTCCCAAATAAGATGAGAAATATTGACTGAATATGCAGACTGGCACTTGGATACCACAATTATAGAGGATGAAATTATATATTGATGGCATAATTTGACAGTAAATCATTATTATCTTTTTATTGAAAGATCAGAATTCAGAACACTATTGTCATGCTTGCCAGTTTGACTATGAAGTTGTTAGTAATACTGACAGTCCAATTACAATTGTGCTTATTTTGTCTCTGAGTGGAATCATGGCAATTTCAGAGAATGTGAAAGAACTGAGGTACCTGGAAAATGATTAAAGCTCCTTGTAGTCTCCCACTTCAGAAACAAGCTTGTGGGAGAGACCATGTAAGACTACATGGTAAGATCACTGAAAGCATTTGGTGTTGTCCACTCCACATCTGTTCCAAGAACCATGACCTGTGACATAAAAAGACAAAGATTCTAACTAGAACCGTAACACCAGTGAATTTTTTTTTCTGCACTCTGCTTTAGGGAGGAAGAAGCAAAACACAATGAAATAAACCAATATCTGGTCAGTTCAGATTCAGAGTTCAATATACTACAGCTTATTACCTCACCAACAATTCATACTGACCCAAACGCACTGCAAAATCATCAATCATAAGAGAAATATTAAATTAGCTTTACTATACTATACTTAGCAAGGTTGTAAAGTGGACTAATGTGTTTTGCAAAGATTTTTTCAGCTACTTAAGTTGAAACAAAACAGGTTTTTCCAGTTAACCCTTCAGTTATCCAGAAAAAACTATTCATGAGAAGTTAATGGAAGTTCTCTAATCATAGGAATCACTGCTGGAATGAGTCCTGTTGGGACCTTTAATTTTACCAGATGATATAACATACATTTATAAAGTGTAAAGAACATACTTGCACTAGGCTTACCTTGAAGCCTTCATTATGATGTCTATAAGTCACATTTGGATACTAAAGAGAATGTCATCTATCCAACTCCAACATCAGTTTGCTGCTAATGTCAGGGGAAGAGACATCATTAGAGAAAAAGGTAACCCCAGTCTCCCATGAACCTGTGCAGAGAGAATATAATCAATCACTCCCAACTGTCCCAACCTTACATTTGTAGTTCCTGACTTAATTGGAATGCGCCTACCATTTATCTTCATTATTGACCAGCAACATTAATAAAAATCAGCTTAAGATCTAAGCATAGAATCGCTTCCTATAGACTCAATTTAATTTAGGAATGCTTAATCTTAGGGAAACATCCTTTCTCTGTCTTTGAGATAGAGTTTGTTTTGTGTGATACATACCTACAGCAATAAACAAAGATGATGCAGGCATGATGATCCACATTCAGTTCTTCCACTGATTATTTCCAGACATTAATTTTCAATTTAATTGCTTTGGTTGGCATTTTCACCTCAATGGTACTTACATATGCCCACAGGTCTGTTTGATCACAACTCTTGGGTTTTGAATTATTTAATACCAATCCATTTTAGAAGTGTTGTCCTTCATACACTATCCAGAATTTCTGCAAAGAAATAAATATAATGTGGCATTTAATAAAATAAAGTCTTTAAACACAGAGCTCCTTATTAGTTTACAATCCTTATAATCCTGAATTATTTTCTTTGTTCATGAAACAATTGCTTTAGTGAAATTAAAATCACAAAAAACTTCCACATTCATCTGGGCCTAAAGAGCATTAGAACACAATTTACATACAAGATAATAAAATGTATTTGTCTCATCATGAAAATTATGGCTTTACAAAAATTTTGTTCTTTCTATTTAACTGTAATCTTATAATTTTTAAATTCATGACTGTCATTTTATACAGTTTAGAACATTAATAACAGATCTCTCTCCAAATAAATGCTTTATTTCATTTCAGGCTGAATATCTAACACTGGTTAGCTCAATATTGTGTTGGCACCAGTCTCAGGCTGCCCATTCTCTGCACTTCCCATCTACGAAACATCACCATCTTATCTGCAGATACATTCTCTCAGCTTCTTTGTTCTCCTTTCAACCTACATGTTATTTTCATGGTAACATTAGCTGTTAACTTCATGATTTTCTGTACTTAATTGTTATATGACATTACATTCATTCCAAGTTTTCCAAAAAAGGAAAATTATGAGGTAAGCATATGATCTTAGGTGCTGGGGTTAGTTCTTATGAATCAATTTGCAGTAGGCTTGTTCCTCTTTTCTAATAATCGCTTATTTTAATTGAGGTGTCAAATGTCTTATCAAATATTAACTTTTCTAGCTACAATTTTTCAAACTTTCAAAAGATAATTACAATTCTAGCACGTATATACACATATCCAATAGAAGTACACGAAACTCTAATTTATATAGACACAGATAGATAGCACACACTTTTTACCACATCTAACAAAAGTTTAGCTACACCAAGAAAATAGCACATTTTCAGATTCTAAGTGACCATTATTTATATAAATATGAACGGTTCTCACATTCATCAATGGCAATACTATATTACTAATATGATTACTTCACAGAAAAATTAAATAGAGCATTATCTAAAAACTTGTTGAAATTTTCAGATAAGCAATTATCTTTTCTGCCTGTTGAAGCTACTTCAGTTTGAGTTATACAAATGATTTTTAAATTCTTCATCCTATCATTCCTCATAGACAACCTCAGATATTTAATAGTCTGCTTTGATGGTCCTTTGAGGATGGCATCTTAATGTGTATTTAAGTGCAATAAATAAACTTGACATTTATAGGAATAAAGGAAATGGATATGAATTAAGCTGGAAAAATGCAGTCTGTAGATGAGCAGTCATGTGCCTCACTAAAACACAAGAGACTCTTCTCCTGTTAAAGAGAAGAAAGAATAGTGCTTGGAGATAAGGCTGTGTACCCAACTCACTGCCATGGCTGCTGAATCTGCCAGCTCACATCTTCTTCCCACAGAGACTGCATGACTGTCAGCCAAGTAAGAAAGAACAAAGTTCCATTCAGGAAACTGCATCCAACCCAAGTCCAGGGTCTTTGAGTGATTTGAACTGCATTTCAACAGATTTAGAAATGGCTCTGAGATGCCCAAAGACATATAAAAAAATAATTTATCCTACCTTTTCTGCCATATCCAGTAATGGTAAGTGGGGTGGGATCAGAATAGCCCCAATTCAATTTTTCCATTTGGAAAGTGGAAGATGGGGAAAGCAGAAGTCACTTGTCCATTGCAATTGTGAAATACTGTAGACCAGAAACTGTGAAGATGTGACCTTGACCATATAGTGGTCTCTTGTATATATTCTGGATACACTCTCTGTGAAGAATTGCTCCATTTATTGTCTTCTATGGTTTTCAGATTTGTTTTTTTCAGGGGACTTTTTAAAATTAAAAATTGAATTACATTGAGATAGAAGAGAGGCATAAGCCTGAATGGCAAAGGAGATAATGCACTGACAGCTAATACAGTCTCCAGTCTCCTAGCCTTCCCTGGATGAGAAAGTCATGTGAGCCCAGGAAGGCATACTTTTTAATACCAACTTGTCTCCAAAGTGCAGGCTTAGTCAAATGCTTCTAGCCAGTTCCATTTGAGAATCACTGTGGTCAAAGATCATTTCCGGTATTGTTTATTGACCTATAGCTTTCCATTTACTTATAGTTTGCTTTCTAGCTTACCCTTCTCTTCAACTACCGCTTGCCACCTTGAGGTCATTCCAAACAGTAGGCATTGATTTTCATATACTTTTGCCACTAACTAGCTCACATTTTGAAAACACTTACCCTACCCTTCTGAGGGAAGGTCCTGGTCACCATCTTATCTCCTGCTGTTTGGGGAATAGAGCAAGTGATATTTCCAAGTCTGCCTTGCTCCAAATTCCTAGATTCTTGGCAAGTTCACAGAATTTCCCTTAGCTGAACAAACTTTCTTTTGTTCTCAACTTGTGAAATGGGAAGTAGTTCTTTTCTGCTTTGATTCTCTTTTTTTAGTACCTTGCTAAATGACATAAGCATGAAGAGCACAAACACCCTAACATGTTCTAAGTATGTCTTCTAGATCCACGGTGGCATTAAGTAAAAGGTCAGTCTCCCAAATATCATTGCTAAAGTGTTGCCAAGTTTTTAATCACAGCATTACAAGAGTCACCTACTTTTTTATTTTTTGAGACTAAGTCTTGTTATTTTTCCCGTGGAACCTCAGGCTCACATTGCCCGGGGTACTAGAGACTCAAGCAATCCCCAGTCTCAGCTTCCCAGGTAGCTGGGATTACAGGTGCGTGCCACCACACTCAACTATTTTTGAGGAACTAGGTCTCTCTACATTGCCCTGAGCGGGACTTGAACCGCGATCCCCAGTTCCTGCAGTGGTTTCCTAGAGTGCTGCTCACAGTCATGTACCACCATGCCTGGCCAAGTCACCAACTTTTTGATCTGACCATGACATCATTGCCAAGTATTTTCAGTTTTAGTTAGAGCAATATCAATTGTCCATTCTTTGAAGAAGTCATTGAGGGGATGTGGCTATCAGCTAACCTGAGAGCTGGTCAACCAGGTGACCTCATGCAATCTAAGGTTTCTTTCCCCTCTTGTCTCTTCTTAGAATACATGTCCCCCCGAAAGGCTATTCCCATAGCTGGAACTGATTCAGGATACAACCTTAAGAGAGTAATGCTGTTGAGATAATCTGGACTGTTTACATATGACTTTACTTCATTAAGACCTCTATATAAAATTTTTAAATCCTGGTGACTTGTTGCATAGATTTGCTTGTAGTATAGCCACCCAAGACAAACCTCAAATGTAAATCCCCTTGCTTTTTAAACAGCTACCTCTCATGTGGAGTTGTCCACCTCTTTCTTCAGTCTTTCCAGGGAACTCCTGCAGTTAAGAGGAAACATGGTATCAGAATTTTTTTCCTTTTTAATTAATTGCTTTTTAAAATTGACGTAACATAGGTTTACCACACTATATATTATCGAGAGATATAGGATTCCACCTTTTCAAGTCTATTTTAGCATATCACACTCACCATCAAGGCACTCAAATGTTTCTACCACAGTCCGTTTGGGTCCCCTCCACACCTTGTTCTCTACCTCCCTGTCAAAACTGGCAACAATTCTTCTTTCATAGCGGAATATTACTATATATATGCATATATATATATATATATTCCCACTTATCTATCCTTGGGGGTTTAGGTTATCTCTTTTACACAGTTTAGAAGCAGGAGGGTGTTAACACTGTGAGTTTATGAAGATCCCCCAAGAAACCAAAGCAGCAAGTAGTTGGTTTCTCTGTCAGTATAAATGGTAAATAATAGCTTTGTGATAAAAAATAGGACATTAAAGTTTCCTATGTTGACTAGCACTCAATTTGTTGTTCACTCCCCTTCACATTGTCAAGCACTGCTGCAGGGGACTTGGAGCCTGTAGCTGGATAATTGTGAAGATGTGCTTCTCTGGGAGATGAAGTCATTTGCTGAAAGGAAAAAACGGGATGTGCGGTAAGCATTAACAGATGGCTAATTATTTTATTTAAAAAAAAAAAAACTATACATTTTTCAGTTCCCTTTGTAGCCGGGGCTCTAGGCACTGCAGAGCAAAACTGACATTCTTCTCGTTTACTACTTAAGCAGGACTCTTAGAAAAAGCGGGGCCGTCTTATCACCTGTGCTGAAAGTTGCTGTTTGTGGGCATCCTTGCCCCTTCTGTGCCAGTAGGGTGAATGGTTCAATCAGGAAGTATTTAGGGTTCTAGAAGTGGATATTAGGAAACGTAGGAGTGTGCCCCGCATCCTGAGACACCATCACGGGTTTAGACCCCTGTATCTGTCTCCAAAAGAAAAAGCTTCCAGCAGCTGACCGCCAAAGGGAGAGAAGCTGAAGAGTTCCGCGGGAGGTCGGGGCTGCTTCCGGTCTTGTGGCTGCCGTTGCCTAGGAAGAGGGTGGAAGGACTGGTGCCTGGTGTCCAAGAGCTGTTTATCTGCTCCTGTGTCACTGCCTTTTGGTGCTGCTGCCCTTGCTGTCGTCTATTTCAGCTTCCAATGCTGTTCATACGCACCTCCAGTCTGCCGCTGCCAGCTGCTGCGAATTGGCTCTGCAGCCTCGCCTGTGGGCGCTTCCAGCTGTCCTCCCATGAGTAGGATCCCAGGTAGGACGGCTGCCTCCTGCCTAAGGCTGCCACATGTTCCAGGCCCTTCAGGCCCCTAGTGGTGGAACTACACCATGTGGAGGAGTGACCTTTTGTTTGGAGAGTCTGAACACTGTGGACACTACCTGAGGTGAGATAGCTGAACACTTATGGCCATAGTAACTCCCTCCTTTTTTTTTTTTTTTTTTTTGCTAAATAAATACCCCAGTGTTAGTGCCCCCTCAATCTGAGTGGTTTTATAATTGTGCATGTGGGTGAAGAACCCACAGGCAGTGTGACCTCTCCTTTACTGAATGCTGTCATATGACTACATGGTAGCCACATAGTTCACTTCTCTCTTTTCCTCCTAGGATTCTTATATTCCCATTCTTTATGGTGTCACATAATTCTGGAAATGTTTCACTTTTTGTCTCCTTTGTGACTCTTTTCTACTTTGGTTCTTCCTGTATTTGCATCCTTGAGCTCACTGATTTGTTCTTTCATTTGGTTTATTCTTTTTCTTTGGCCTTCTCCAGATTTTTCATCTCCCTCATTGATCTTCCTACATCCTAAAATTCAATTATTTTCTTATTTAAGACTTCAATTTCCATCTTTTGTTCCTCACATCATTCACTTGTTTTTCTAAGTTTCCTTGCCTATCTCTGAACTGTTTTCTTTGTGTTGTTCCAATTTTTAAAGTATCTTAGTCATCATAATTTTGTATTCTGTGTGTTATAGATTAAAAAAATTTCTTTCATACATTTATGATTTGGTTCTCAGGTTTTGTCTCCTTTTTGTGTTGTTTCCCTAAGAACTTGCTTGGTACTTTGTACTATTCTTTCTCCTTATTGTTTGGGTTTGCTCTCATGTGCTAGAGGTCTTCATTGTGTGTGGGTCCTTCTCTCCTACTGTTCTGGGTACTTTCTGGCTGGTGGACACAATAGAAGAGACCTTAGGAGTCTGGGGGTGGTGCTAGGACCCCTGGAGTAGTTTTCAATCCATGGATATTGGGGTCCAAGTGGACTCATGCTGTGTGTGTGTGGGTCTCTGGGTGCCTCACTGGGATGATCCTCAGGGCAGTCTGGCTGGAGAGCCATCAAGGGCTTGAAAAACACTGCCAAGAGAATAAAACAGCATACCACGCATTGGGAAAAATATGCACAAAACCTATATCTGATAAAGAATTTTAACTAAAATATATAAATAACTCAGTAACAAGAAAGCAGCAAACCAATAAAAAGATGGTAAATAGTTTTCTACAGATTTAAGTTCATCAATGATATGCAGATAATAGATAAGCACAGAAATATATGGTCAATATCATTAAACATTAGGAATTACAAATTAAGACTGCATTGTGATACCACTACACAGCTATTACATAGAACAGATAGCATAAGAAGACTGACTATACCAAATAGTGAGTATGCTGGAGTAATTGAATGCTCATATCCTACTTGTGGGAATGTAAACTGATACAATCATTTTGGAAAACAGCTTGGAAGTTTTTTAAGAAGTTAGTCATATACTTATCATATAATTTAGTTATTCCATCTCTAGGCATTATTTCGAGATAAGTTTCAGTATATGTCCACACTAATACTTAACATACATGATCATTGTAGCTTTAATTTTAATAGATAGTATTAAATTTCATAATGGAATTTTACAAATGTCCTTCTGTAGCTGAATGAAAAAAAATTGTGATCTATCCATAAAATGGGACACTTCATTTATAAAAAAATTAGTTATTGATATGCAAGAACATGAGTGAATATCAAGTTAATTTGGTAAAGGAAAGAAGATAGATAAGTATTTACTATATTATTCCATTAACATAAAATACTAGAGGTTGCAAATAAATGTGTAATGTTGAGATATGAGATGTTGAGATATAAGAATGTTGAGATATGAGAATGAAGTGATGTTGAGATATGAGAATGAAGGGTTGTTGGGTGGTATAGAAAAATTCTAAGGGACATGTTGGGTGCAATAGATGTAGTAATGATTTTGATTATGGTAGATTCATGGATGTATACAAAGAGCCAACATTTAACAAGTTGTATAAATTAAATATGTATAGCTTAAAATATAAAAATGTTAAGAGTATCCTCTTAAAATTATTTGGCTCACAATATAAACAAAACTTTGTATGATATTTGATATATTGAATTTTAGTGAAATTGTAATTAAGAAGCATTTTCTGTTTGTAATTTCTTGTTATAAAGATTGATCACTATATTTATTAGATGTTTTCCAGCTATAGAGCCAAGAATACATGCATGAAAAGTCATAGAAAGTCTTCTAAAACTATAAAAATCCCCATATATCATTATAGGAAAGTTGGTAATTCAAATGAAAGTATGATTATTCAAAGCCACCAAGTAACATATCCATTTCAAATATAATATTTTTCATTTAAAATTATTATTAGATCTATAAATATTATTCTTCCACAAGATATGATACCATTTTACATTCTTGATTAATTTTTTTATATTCCCTTATATTTATAGTAAATCTCTGTAAGGATATACATGGGTTGAAGTGATTATTTTGTTATTACCTGTTCATTTTAAATGTGTTACTGGTTCTTCCTTTACTGGTTCTTATCCTTAGCAATATTTGTTTGAAATTTATCTTGTAAGAAATTGTTTGACAATTGGTTATACATTTTTAATGATAGAAACTATAGACTGCCCTCTCTTCCTTTCTCCCTCTCTGTTGTTGTTTCTCCCTTCCTCCCTTCCATTTCCCCTTCTTTTTCTCCTCACATCAGTTCTTTCTTCCTTTTATTTTTTTCCCTTCATATTTTCCCCTTATTCTTAAAACTTATTTACTAAGCACTTATGATTCTAGGGATTTGAGGAGGTGTTCCCTATCTCATCTTTACATATTTATTTCTTTGTTAGTGAGCAAATGCAGCATCACATGATCTAAAATGAAAGCTAACTGAGCAGAATGGAAGATGGATGACATGGGCTATGGATAGGGCAGCTGTTTGAGAAGGGAGCAGACCCAGCCCCTACAACTTTCATGGAACTCTTTTTCATTATTCCAAGTCAAATACAGTTATGTTTACAGAAATTGTACAATGATTTTCAGTAGAAAGCACCACTTGGGTATTTTCTATTTTCCTAAAATTTTCTTTCTAAAAATAAAAGGTCCTATGTTATTAAAATATGATTACTTAAATATCTAGTAAATGAAGATTGGGGACAAGAGGCCTTTTACTTAAGGTATCCACATATCCATATATTAGAGGATTGCCACAGTTCAACGACCTACCCCATCTAATAGTTGTGTGATACTGGAAGTAGTATTTGACTACTGCGAGTCTTATTTTTCTCATATGTATAAAAATATTTTGAAGAGTAAATGAGGTAATGGTTGTATCATAGGGCGTGACCCATAACAGTGACTAGAAACAAAAGTGGAAATATTTCTTCTGCTGCTATCTTTACTTACTTTGAGTGAGGTGATTATTGTTTAGTATAATTGAACCTCATTTAATACAGTGAAATGATATTTTATGCAAATTTAGTTGTTAGGCCATATATTCCATTAGATAAATTATTTAATGTCTGTACCACTTAGTATTCTTCATTATTACAAATTAAGTTAAATTGCTCTCAGTGATTGATTGACTGACAAGACCAATCTTTTAGATACATATTAAGAGTGATAAGGGTATAATCTTTCTAGATTTCTTGCTTCCTAGCGACTGCATTTGCAATCTAAGACTGCTGTATCAACTTTGCTAAAACAGATAACAGACTTTTGTTGTTAGCTTCTTTTATTTGAAAATGCTGATTTTGTATTTAAGAAAATCATATATTCAGATCTTCCTGAATAAGTTTCCAATGTTTTGTTCCAGTGTATCTACTGAGGGATGCTCATATTTTTATATGACATATTATGCCTTTTGGTTTTGGATGTGAAGTCTACTTAGCAATTCTGGCTTCATTATTGTTCCACATTATGGCTTTATTTCTGGATTTGAAGTCTGATTCCGGTAATCTTTACCTTGGCCTTGACTTGATTTCCTATCTCAACTTTTCTATTCAATTTTACCATTGGATATTAATTCATCATTTCTTTCATTATATCAGCAACTACATTTTTATTTTGTGAGTAGCTTATCTTTTTTGATGAATGATTGATAAATATGCCAAAATATGATGAAGAAACCACATTTGCCTTCATGAAAACATGAGAAGGAATTGTTTTTTGAACCTCTATCAAAGAATCAATTATTTTGTAAAAGAAGGAATTTAATTTCTAGAGAAAAGAGCAGGGTCTCACTGAAAGCATACTGAATCTCTGCTTTCCTTGAAGTTTATCTATCATTTAATTGAAAAGAAAAAATATTATACTTAGATATTTTGCCATACTGGTTAGACATTAGATCTCACAATTCTTAAATATAGTGAATTAATATATTTAATGATTTAAAATTATCAACCAGTTAGTTTTAACATCTGTATTTGCCTAAGAAACAAAACCTGCTCCTGAGTTCCCATTTTCATTGGTGCTTGTAGTGCAATTATCCCTATTACAATTGATTGGTTATACTATGTGGTAATATAAATCATCAATTAAAACTGCATCTAATATGACATTTCATTCATACAATGCCATTTAATGACAGTCCATTATATCTTCTGCATTGAGCTTGGAGCTAGAAATGAAAAGAATTAAAACTAAAACATTATTCCTAAGCTTACTGTTCTTAAACTCATTTTTCAGATGATAACTATTGGACTTGACTTATGTGGAAAAACAATCATGCTATTTAATCGGATAAAGCCTTTATTTGGATTTGTATAAGTCTAACAATATTTTGGCTACTCTTTATTAATTTTAACCAGTTGACTTAGCAATTTAAAAATAACCTAAGATAGTTGGAAACAGTGAAAAATTTTTATTTTGAGTCATTTTTTTTATTGCTCAGCTATTATCTGACTATTAATAAAAAGAAGTTACTGAAGTAGTTCAGATAGGAGGTGATGAACCCGTGTGAACAGCAGTGAAGGGCAAGAAGAGCAAATAAGGTAAGAATGAGTATTGGAAGGAGATACACTGAAATTTGCTGATGAAAAAATATGGAACTGAGGAAAGAAAGGTTTTGAAATATATATTAGCTATCCAAGCGGAATGTTATGGAGGACTTGAGCTCACAAGAGATGTGAGGTCTGAAAAGTGATAGGTGATCATGTTCTTATTGAGATATCTTTTCTTACTAAGACTGTATCTTAGGTATTTGTAAATTGAGTTTTTCTTTTTGAAGGACTTATGTTATGCACTATATTCTTATTGCTAGAATGTCTAGGAGCAGGAATGTGTGATGTGTCATGTTTGGACCTTGTTTTCTTTCTTGATTTCTGATTGCCTTAAAGACTTAGTACTCTGTTTCATTATCCTCTTCTGGTGATACAATATTGTCGTATTTGTGAGGTTTAAATGGAATGCATGCAAGCATTTAGCAAAGTTTAGCTGAATGGTAATCACTCATACAGAAGATGTTAGTAATTTAAAGTGAAACAGAAAGTATGAAAGTCTTAAAATGTTTAATGAATACAAAGGAAATACCTTGTTGATAGTGATTAAATTAAATGGGTTTGTTTTAAATGAAAAAGCATCAGAAAAATAGTGAGAGACTTTGAAATGGGATAAAAAAAATATTCCTATGTATCTTGATAACTGTTATCTCTGTCATTTATGTCTTTAAGCTAATTTAAATCTTTGTAAATTATTAAAAATTTAGTAATACTAAATTAATAGTGCTAAATTTAATACTAAATTAATTCTTGTCAATGAAAGTATCATTGAATTTTGCTTGATGGAGATACATTATCCTCATGTGTCCATTGTAGTATTTGTAATTGTTTATATATGTATATCCTTTGCTTCTTTTTTTGAATTGACTGAAACAACCTAGTGGTTCTTTATTAATTATGAATTGACATATGCTCTTTTTATATTTGTACGAACTATGATTTTGCCTGACAATATCCTTTAGTAAAAGTAAACATGATTTTTTATTACCCTTCAATTTGATGATGGAAAAATTATGAGTATTATGGATATAGAAAGGGGAGTCAATGAAATATTTAATTAGAAGAAGGGAAGTGGGTAGATATTTTGAAAAATATTATCAGATCTGAATAATGTTTTTTATATGATAAAAACATCATTCAAGTTTTGAAATATTTCAGCAATATTTCCTAAATGTGTCCTGTGGAACACACATATATTAATAAATGTTTATAGATATTCTGGGAAAGAAATAAAGAATTCCAAATTCAAATTACTTTGGGAAAGAGCTAGATTAATCTGTTAAATAGATTCATTTTTTCAGATCTTCTCAGTCTTTGCTAAGTTAGAGGCATTTGACCTGATTTAAAGTAAAGTTTGTGAAATTTCCATAGAGAAATACTAAAGAGAGTGTAATAGCAGACAAAGGGGTGGGTGGAATTGTTCCACCACTCAGTCGGTTTTCAAGAACCTCCTTTCTCTATCCTGAGAGTATTAACTCCCTGGTGGTAGGTTTCTGCTGGAGCAAATGCAGTGGCAGAGAATTGGTCACTTGAGCCTTTATAGGAAAGATTGTCTCAGGGCGGCTCTGATTATTGCCATGGTTGCATAGGATAGGAAAAAAAAAACCACACACTCAACAACAAAAACACAGACCCTTTAAAATATGCTGTTAACTCAATGATTTGTAATCAGACCTAAAACTTATAAAATGTTATGATGCAATATTATTTCTATGAAAAAAACATCCTGTTATAAGACACCATGCTATTACCTTTCAAACACAAAGTTTGTACCTAAATATAAATTGCTTTATTTTGCATAAGTTGCATCTGCTATCTAATATTAAAACTCATATTTTATGACTAATAATAATGTGAATTGACAGGTTGATATATTGAAAATATGGGAAATCCATGTCATATTAATTCTAACATGACACGATTACATATTTAGTATTATTTTAAGATAGGTATCATCTAATACTTTAGATGTTTTCATAAAAATAGGCATATGTAGACTACACATGGGTTTCTAGTTCCTAAGGTATCATTTCATGTATTTAGATGTTATTTCTGAAAACTATCAAAGAACTAAAGTTCCAGTTAATAGATTTAATTTTTTAATATACACCATAAAATGTAAGATTTCTAGTCTATGTTGAAGTATAGTACTACTTGCATAGTGAAACACTGATTTGTATATTGTAGAATAGTATCTACAAGGAGACAAAGGCAAAGACAGAAATAATTGTATAAAAATGAAATAGTATTGTTCCAGGGAGGTATTCAAGCATTTGAGAGGTGTTTGGTTCTTTGATATGGGATAGACATTTCTTTCAGTGAATAGTATAGAATAGTATAAGTTAATTACAAATTAACTAAAAATTAAATTGCAGAAATTGTTTGGCTTTATATTAAACAATTTGCACATTTGATCATCATAACATTACTCCTAATTGAAAATGACAGAAGTATTTAGACTTTGTGTTTTTAATTTCTTATTGTAGCAATATGAAAAGTGGAATCCAGTTTTTCCAAATACTCAAATGACATTTTTTTTTAGCTCTAACTTTGAAAATCTATGAGGCTAAAGGAGGTAAAAATGAAATTTAAACCAGATATTATTTATTATTATTATTATTGGAGACTAGGTCTAGCTGTTTTTGCCCATGGAACTGCAGGCTCATGTTGCCCGTGGTACCACAGACTCAAGCAATCCCCAGCCTCAGCTTCCCAGGTAGCTGGGATTACAGGTACACACCATCACGCCAGCTGTTTTTTGGGGACTTGGTCTCCCTATGTGCCCCTACTGGGACTCGAACTCGATCCCTGGCCCCTGCCGAGGCTTCCTAGGCTGCCACCTACAGGCATGCACCACCAATCCTGGCCTTAAACCAGTTATTATTTTAAAAATAATTCTAGCAGGTTGACAGAATTGTAAACAATATGAATCATTCATTTCTGTAGATATTGGTTATACAGTCTGTGTTAATTTATGACTAACTATATTGATGGGAGGGGAATATTACCTCTATGATTACTTTCAAGTTAGGTGGTAATTTAAATTATACCAAACATGGTTTCCTGATTATTTTGTTTCTAGGACTTAGCTTTAACTTGGAGTGGTATAAAATATATTAGAGTCAAGTCATCATATATATATATGTATATGTATCATATACATCATATATATACATATATATAGTCATATATATTTTATATATATACATCATATATATACATATATAGTCATATATATAGTCATATATATATTTTATACATAACTATTAATGGCATAGTGAGTTTTTTTCATTTCCTTTGTTCCAATCTTAGAATTGGAAAATACAATGGCATTAAAACCTGGAACTAATGATGAGTAGAAAGACTTTACAGATACATTATTAAGTCATTGTACCACTGCTATAGTTCTTTTTGCATAGAATTTAGGGAAGAAACAAGAAAGACTATCTTGATTGTCAGTTAAAGATCTTTAATGAATATATCTTGGTAAGTAATGGTTTTGTATAAAACTTTGTTATTATCTTTCATTCCCGAGTTTTTTTTTTTTAAACAAATTTAGACTAAATTTAGTCTACTGTTCTCCAGGAACTCAAAATGCAAAAGGTAGCAGACCTTATTCTTCACACATACACACTTAGCATTAAAAAACATTATGACAATAAGGGCAGCAGCAGGAAACAAATGCAATTAGCAAAGGAAGCTTGGGTAAAACATTTAAACCCATAGTTTTTATGCATTAGCTCAATGGTTCATTTCAAATTTACCTTTTCAATTCATCTGTCTCCAGGTGTCCTCTATTTCATATCTAGATCTAATTTTTTATGGAATTATATATAATTTGAACATCTGAGAAAATAAAATTTTACCCTTTCAAATTGTTTGTGGCTTCAAAAAAGTGTTAATTCTAGACATAAACTTCTGTCCTTTACCGTCAAGAGCAATATTCAGGTTTTAAACATATCATTACTATTGTAGGTCTTACATTAAAATTATCATTTGATCGATTTGTAATATGCTGCCACATTAACTCTTATAATAGTATTTTGAGATCACTATCACTATTAATCTTAAATACAAAGAGTATAATGGTTGTGATTTTCTTGAGGATTAATGATCAGATTCTGATCATCTGGGGTCTGATGATCTATTATGTATTACTATATTACATTTTCCCAATCTTTTATTCTACCAGATAGAATAGGGTAGCTTTTCTTAGACAGATAAACTGTATAATAATAAGGCTAGAAATTACATACAACATAATGCTTCCCAAATCTACTTTGGAAAACACAGAAACAATGAAAATTATTTGCCTCTAAACTAATATCAGTTTATGATTTTTGACCACTGTAGGATTGCAGATAATTTCTCAAGTATATATTCTGAACCCCCAAGATTTCATTTATATGTGTATGTTGAATTACAACTATTTGAGACATTAGTTACTTTGCATTTCATTTTATTTATTCCACCTTTTCAGCCTCCATTTTCTTGGAATCGATAAGGCAACATCTTCTGTTTCCTACTTTCCTACTTGTAAGCTTTCATGATCTTACAGGTATTCTCAAATCTCCAGAAATCACTAGTTGATGAGTATTGTCAAAATATGTATCATGATAATTGATGAAAAGTCTGTAAAATCTGCCTCCTATTATAGAAGTGATAAGGGACAGATATACTGTCAAATCACCATGTTCCTCAGTTTAGTTTCTAAGTGATCTTGACCATTTCTTAAATTATTTACAGATATTGGCATCACTCAGCATCTCATGTTGGTAACATCAGATTAGTGATTGTCAGCATCAATAGGGAGATTATTATAATATTTAAAAGTCTAAGCAGTATTTCCACTTTAGCAGAATATTGCAAGATAGATGTATTTATTGTCTTTCATGTGCTTCCTAATTAATTAGTAATTTTTGAGAACAGAAAAGAGATTTTAGGAATTTGTCAAGAGTCATGAAAAATGCATTTTGAAACATTGTTTCTTTCTAAATATCCTTTGGAAAAAATGGCACAGTTTCATGAGCATTTTTTTTCAAATGCTATCTACTGCATTATGCAATAATACAATACATGTATTTATAATAACATTGAAAATGACTCTAGGGTAGCTTTTATAGAAACTATTTATTAAATACAAAATAACAAGAAAAAACTAAAAAAAAATGTATGTTGACCCAGCTATGGTGGTATATCAGATACTTAGATATTGCCATTCAACTATATAAATTAATTTTATTAAAATTTGATATTGTCCTTTCCATTTCAGTTGAGCAAATACTTTCACAAAACTTTTAGATAAAAACCAATACTAGTCATACTTATATTTAAGTCTATATTTTCAGCTTGTAATTTTATTTTGGATCATTTGAAAGGAAAGCAATCACTGTTTTCTCGGCACTATGCCTTTGAAATAATACTCATGATTTCATTTTACTATAGCCCACGTTTACATGACAGGTATCTTGCTAATGAAACACATGTCTAAGGTCATAGGGAGGTTAAACAACTTACCTGAGGTAATAAAGCAAGTGATGGAGGGTGATTTGAAATCTGGCCTGTCTGATTTTTGAAGGCTATGAACTCTCCACTATTCAATCAAACAGACATTTTCAATACATAGTTTTCTTAACATTATTTTAGAGCTATGACTCTGTAAGACAATGCTTCTTTCTTCAGAGCCACAAGAGATAGAGTACAACAAATATGAAAGGGAAGTAATTTAAAGCTACTCTTGGAAACTGTGGAATTTCTGATGTGTTGGTTGAAATGCTATAGATGGATTCCAGTGTATTATTCATTCACATAATAAAACCTTACACAGATGATAAAGACAACAATGGTCTTACAAGTGGAAAATAATTAAAATAGTAAATACCTAAATGTTTGAATTGTGGATTCAATGTGTCTAGAGTTTCTTTTGACCTATTTGAAAAACATGTAGAATGGAGCAGTCATGGGCAATGACTAGAAAGAGGAAGTGCCAGAGAAAATTCCTTTTTAGTTATGTTTGCCTCTGTCATTTTTTATTGTTTAACATTGTTTTGGTTTAACACCATTTATAAATATTGTTTCTTCCAAAATATGTTTTAAAATAGGAATGCTTGTTCTATCTCAACCTATTGTTTTACTATAATGGAAAATTAATAGAGATACTTAGCAGTGGAGCCTGATTTTGTATTTAATGGAGGCCATATGCATAGTTTTATAGAAGCCGTTTCAACCAGAGCATATACTTTAAAACTGATCGTGTTTAAAAGAAGATTGCATAAGATTCAGAAGGAAATATGTTCTCCAAAAATATTATTATCCACCTGGATCTGTAAATTTAAGGTGATTTAATTTTGGAATGTAGAGACTAGGTAACATGACATCAATTTTCTTTTAGAAAAGTTACTTTTTCTGTAAACTACAGTTGTTTACACTTTTAAATTTATATTACTGGCCTTCCTTCTCCTCATCAAACATTTAATGATTATTTTTTATTCCTATTGGGATATGAGGAAAATAAAATCCACTCTTTAATTTGTTGCGATGAAAAATATGATTGTAAAGACAGGACATTTACAACCAGGTCATAGAAATTACTCAAGGCAGTGTTTCTTAAGAGCTGTAGCTTGAGTGGTAATCACATGACTTAAAAACTACACTTATTTTCTTGTACCCATGGCAGGAACTGATAATCAATTAGGATACTTTCTGTTGTGTGTAGACTTGGAAAGTGAACTCTAATAAATATGAGAATTGTGATGATCTTATTTATTATCATATCCTCAGTGCCCAGTAGACTACCTGGAACATATTTATTCCATAATATGCATTTTATCACATAGAATCTGTTCATGATTGCAGAGAACTGAAGGAAAGAATGGGAAAGAAACTGGACATAGGTCTATCAGGAAGCCATAATTGATGTTCTTCACTCTATCTTTCACAAGCAAATTTTAACGTACTGATACAAGAAAAAGGCAAACTTCATTAAATCAAGTTATGGATGTTATTTACTTGATTTCTTTCTATTAGTTCTTTTTTTTGTTGTTTTTTTTGTATTTATTTTTGTTTTTAAAAGAAGTTTTATTTATTTCATTTGTTGTAATAATGACCATTATTTTAAATGGTAATAATTCAAATAGGTTTTATTTATTTATTTTTTTATTTGAGACTAGGTCTCGCTATTTTTGCCTGTGGAACCGTAAGCTCACATTATCTGGGGTACCATAGATTCAAGCAATCCCCAGCCTCAGCTTCCCAGGTAGCTGGGATTACAGGTGCACTCCACCACACCCAGCTATTTTTGGCATACGTCTCACTGCGTGCCCCTGGCGGGACTCGAACTGTGATCCCTGACCCCAGCAGTGGCTTCCTAGGCTGCCGCTTACAGGCGTGCACCACCATGCCCAGACTTCAAATAGGCTTTAAAGTATGGTAAAATTTTGATAAATTTGAAAAGATTGACATTGATCAGCAAGTATCAGTCCTTTAATGATTACCAAAATGGGAAGGGGAATCAAGTAGGAGGGACAAAGCAGACTGTGGTGGAGGATTATGTGTGCTCTGAGAGTGTGCCTGGTGTGGTAACACACATCTGAAGAGGTGTGATCCTATACTTCTAAGTCATATACAGTATAAGCTGAGTTTGAAAAGCATAGACTTACTGAAGAATAGAGGCTAGAAGCAAGTAGAAAACACTAAAGTCGCCAAGATATAGGAAGATTAAATATGAAAACAAATGTGGGACTGATTCAAACAACTCCTTCTATTGGTTTCTTAAATCTTCACTGTGATGATCAGGTATAGTTCATCCATTTGAAAATATAAAATACTCAAATGGGTTTTGTCTCAAATTATTCTAGATAACAAAATCTTGATTAGGTTTTACTGTTAAGATAATAAAAGAATTCATGGTGAATGAAATGACATCCAAGAATTGAACCATAGGTGTATTATATTAAGTAAACCTAAGCATACTTATTTACAATGTAACAAACGATTTACTGTTTATGAGGTAAATCTTAAATCTTAAATCCCCTTTTATAAGGAAGCAGTGATAGCAGGTTTAGCTAAAGGAACACATTTTTCAGAATATTTTTCCCTTTTGGCAAGTTCTTCTTCTTTTCCTTTTTCTGAGATTAGCTCATGCGGGGGAACTGCAGGGTCATGTTGCTCAGGGTACTCCAGTGATCTCCAGTCTCAGCCTCCCAGGTAGCTAGGATTACAGGCATGCGCCACCACGTCCAGCTATTTTTCGAGACTAGGTCTCCCTACGTTGCCCCGGGTGGGTCTCCAACCCCCAGTGGGTCTCCAAACTGCAGACTCAAGCAATTCCTAGCCTAGGCCTTGCTCCATAAGCTGCGATATAAGGCATGTACCACCGTGCCCGGTCCCTTTTGGCAATTCTGTTTATCCTTTCCTAAACCACTCAATACTCCTTTTCCACATGAATCTGTGTAGGAACTTCCTTTTTGACTGAGGGCCATTTTCACAATTTACAGAAAATCCTTAATCTTTGCTTATGAGGGTTCACTAGGTTCACTTTAAATACCAGGTTTTCAATCAATGGGGGCTTTTAAGGAGGTATCATCTCTCAATTATGCTCTGCAAAATGCAGCCATAATTTCTTATTATCTTTAAATGGTTTCGTTTTCTGCTGACACGATTTTCTAGCACTTTGTGTTTTGTTTCTGGACCCTGGACTGCTCAGAAGAGAAAGAGATTTAAAAAAAAAAAAAAAAGCTAGCATGTTTTTGCAAGAAGATGAAATATTCTGAGATAAGTCTGGACTGAACACAGTTTCCTCTTGTCAGAAATAAGCGCTCCTAGCTAAACCTCTTTAGCTGTCCTCGTTCTCTCCTCATTCTCCACCTAGCAAGTTGTAAATATCTCCATTTAATTTCAGTAGGGTGATGCTAATTACACAAGCAAATCCTAATCTGATCATTTACGTTTATGAATAACCCATTTAGATATATGGGAACAATAATGCATGAATAGGCACAATTTATTTTTAAAAATGAAATGAATTTAGGCTATTGAAAAAAGTAAATTCCAATAAAGTATGCTGGAGACATGACAATTTTTTCTACATATTCTTTAGATGAAATCTCCATGGTAATGACCATGAAGCAGGAAGTGATTTCCTCTCACTCCCCTACTATCATCATGTGTTCCTGCAGCTTAGAAAAAGGCCATGAGTAAGAGAGTTAATATTTCTTGATTACCTTTTATGTGTGAGGTAACTATATCTTAGTCATCTCATTTTTTACTCTCACAAAAATTCTCTTCTAGTATCCATATTTTACAAGGGAGAAAAAAGAAGACCCAAGTAGTTAAGTAATGTTCTCCAAAAGTGTGTAAGTGCACAATGGTCTTTTATCTTAGCACAGAGAGTGAGACAAACATAATTCCTACTGCATCTTCTCTCCTCTACCTCCCCCCCCCCCCCAGAAAATAATTGAACAGAGAAAAAAAAAAGCTGTTTTCTAGGCAGGTGCAGCAATGTATAATGACATTTAAAATATTAGTAAAGAACTTAGAGAAGACATATATTTGGGATAGTTGTGTAAATCAAAGGCAGGAGAAATGGTTGCAGTCAGAGGACATCAAACACCAGGCAATGTGTGAAATGATTAGGAAGTGCTAGAGCAAGCCCATGGCAGGGGTGCTTGAGACCTAGGTACCAGGAAGCTCAGCACAAGGATTCGAATCCGTACTTATCTTTTTCAAAAAACAAGATTTTCTTTTCATAACATTTCCTTTACTTAGTAAATTATAGATCTTTAAGAGAGAAATTCAGCATCATAGACATTAAAATATACTGAAAGTTAGCGGAAAGCCTCTTTCCTACAAACTTAGTAGCAGAGCTGGGACAAAATTGTGCAGTAAGAAACACTGATCTCTAGTATCTCACGGCTCCAGGTATAGTTTATGCAACATTGGAAATTAATTTACTGAATAGACTTGTTTCAGCTCCTCACTAAGATAACACGGTGTTGTCGTAGCTAAAAGATATATCCCAGTGCAGTCAAAGAACATGTCATCGAGGTAATTAGATGACATTTCCTGTGTAACCTAAAGCAATAATTTCTGAAGTTCAGAGGGAAAGGAGAGAAGTGCTGGTTAGAGATTAAGAAAATATGAGCATTGCTACACAATTTTCATATTCCCTTAAATTCTACAGTTTAGGAAGATGTCTTATTTACCTGTTTATTTTTAATATTTTTTAAATCTATGCATTATTTATTAAGTTTGTAGAAACATAGTAAATCACAAAAATAAATGAACATTGAGGAAATATAAAGTCACACTAATCTTTATGCAAGTATAGAGATAGAATACAGATAGATAAGCTGTCAAAATTTGCAAATGGTATCATTTTTTTATTTTACAATGACCTTTGTTTTATTCAACATTCTGACATTATGTGAAACTTAGTCTTGTTGCTGTAATTTGTTTTATTTATTTTTAGTTCACGTATTTATAATTGAGGTAGTGTTTAGATTTCCCCATCAGTTATTGCCACCCTAGCACACCACAAGCTGCAAACTTGTGCTCACAGAGAAGGTCTGATTTTGAGGTAGTGCTTGAGAAATGACATCAGCGTTAGAGCTAGTCATGCTCCTGGCATTTTCCTATCCTATACTCCTCTATCTGAAGATATTTGCTTCATTATGATTAAAGGTATTGGGAAGCAGAAAGAAATTAGATACAGGATCCAGATATTCTGTTAGACTATTTGTTAATATTTGATTTGGACTTGAAATTATAAAATGGCCTTAATAATTGGTTCTGTGCTTCATGTCAACTGTTGGTCATTTCAAACTATTTTCTTATGCCAGGAAGTCACATCCCTTGCATCTCCACAGCAATTAACCACCCCTCCAGGAGGTCCCAGTGGAGCAGTGCTGATTAAATCAGATTTACATTTTGTTTTTAAATCAGCCAATGTACTCTCTGTTGTTCTGAGTAGTTAAGTAATGTTCTCTAAAAGTATGTAAGTGCACAATGTTACACAGTATCTATTTTTAAAATAAGGAAGATTGAATTTTTATTAAGAGACATATAATAGATGTCTCATATCTATAGTTTTGATTTTGCTATTTCAGTTACCTATATTCTTAACAGGATTCTGACAATATGCATATAATAAGATATTGACTAGAAAGAGAGCAAGAGCTTTTATTACAGTGTGTTATAGTTGTTATATTTCATTGTAGTTATTGTTGTTTAGCTTTTAGTGTGTCTAAGTTATAGATAAATTTTATCATAGGTGTGTTTAGGAAAAAACTTATAGAAGATTTGATACTATCTGTGGTTATAGGTATTCACTGAGTATTGGAGAGCATCTCCCATGGTAAGTCGGGGAAGGAGGATATAGTGTTTCTGATAAAGATTTGCATTTTATCAATCACAGTTTTTGTACCTGTCACCGCTGGATACAATGCATTATTTGTTGCTTTCTCTTTATCATAGTTTATAGCTAGGAATGTATTTATCCTGACACAGATGGAAGGGGATTGTAGTTTTCAATGTTTCCAGCAAAATATTCTTAAGTGCTACTAAAAACACAGAGGTCAAATAATTCTGGGAAGTGCTGGTTTGTATAAAGATTTTTCAACTCTAAGTCTTTTAAAAGTCTTTAATATGCTAATACAAATTTTGGGTCTTTAAGAAAGAATTATAGGATGCTGAATTCTCCAAACCTGTTTGACTATAGAAATTATTTTAATAGAAAATCTTATCAGACCAGCAAAGTGAATGCACTTTGGAGAGTGCTGGATTAAGCATCCACTCAGCAGAATTCTAGTCTCTTCAGCATTTAAATCTTACCTTGGAGATGGTTGAGCTGACCCTTGCATGCCAGTTGCTTGAAAAACACAATTTTAAAAGATGTAGTGTTTTAATTATTAAAGTAACATTGATGTACAGCACTGTATATGATTCAGGGTAAGTGGTTCATACCTCCCAGATTTATGTCACCATACCACAGCCACCACCAGAACACCCACATTCCCTTATCATATACCACTGGGACCCCTCTAGACTTTATTTTCTTCTGACTCTCTTCCTCTATAGCCTCAATTCTGCGGTCACATTTCTAGATTTTGTTTTGTTTTGGTTTTTGTTTCATTTGATTTTCATTCCTTTGTTTCATTTCTCTATATTCCACATATGATTGAAATCATCTGTTTTTCTTCCTTCCTCTGCTTTTTTCACTTAGCATGATCTAACCAGGCATGGTGGTAGGCGCTTGTAATCCCAGCTACCTGGGAGGCTGAGACTCGGGATCACTTGAGTCCATGGAATCGGGATTACCCCAGGCAACATACAAGACCAAGTCTCAAAAAAAAAGTATATCTCACTTAGTATGATCTTCTCTAGTTCCATCCATGTTGGAGAAAATGGGAGTTCATCTTTTTATTTTTTTTTTTATAGCTGATAACATCCCATTATATATGTAGCACATCTTCTTAATCTACTCATCTGCTATTGGGCTCTTTAGGTGATATCCATAATTTGGATTTGTTAATAACCATTTTCTAAAGTATTTCATCTCTCTGAAGGTTAAGAAACCCAAGTCTTCAAGAAAATTGGGAAATTGGCACAATTGTCTTTTGACATATTGTAACTGTTTTTTGTTTTGTTTTGTTTGTAATGCTTTCTTTATCTTCTTTAAGCTTCCTTGTCTCCACCAACTTGTCACTTGACATGCCAAATGCTTTCTCTTGTTTCACAATGTGCAGAACCCCTACTGACACCTTTCTCTGGTGTGTCTTCCCGCTGTGGTCCACAGTGTGTGCATGTGTGCCTACTTTCTCTGCTCACAATAGCTTGTACTGAATTCCTTTGCTGCCCAATCCTTAGCAGCCAGGTGTTAAGTCACCAGTTTTATGTTAATATGTTCATGATGATTACTAACTTAAAGGTGGGCAATTATGGAAAGGATCCCAGTATATTTGTAAATAGTCTTTAATAAAAAAAGATGGACCCTTTCAGCTTGGATTTCACAAATTTTAGCAGATTGAGAAAAACTTAATATTGAGACTTCTCAGTATTGCAAAAATTCACATGTCAGACAATAGCAGAACTCTTTTATTCTTGAATTTTTATAAGTTCAGGGCATACTAGAGTTTTATCAAGTAATATAAGGTTATACTTCATGTATATCAAATAATGTTAAAAACTCTAAGTTTCATTAAGTTGTAAAATATCTATGTGAATCTAACTGTAAACAAATAACCAATAATACAAAGAGGTACCTACAGTTAATAAAATATATGGTAAAATGTATTTTGTTAAAAATATATACTTTCAGATAATGTTTCAAAGTTAGGATCAGATAAATAGGAACATTTACATGTGTTCAGATTGCTTAGACAATCATTAAAGAAAATTAACTTGAGTATGCAAATATTTATGCTAAGACATCCATCAAACTATAAACCAACACTTCAATGTGACTTTCTAGTTGGTTGCAGAGTTCTAATTTCACTGTCTAGCTAGCAAGATATCCCAAACAAAATTGCATCCTTGATATTTGTTGACTTAATAATGACATGGAATGTAATAACAGACCCAGTGGTGCCAGAATATTTAGTGTCTAACAATATTACCATTTTATCACTCTGCCTTAAACATTCAATCTAAGAAAATATATAGGGGGATATACATCCTTTAAAAATAATGCTTCCAAACTCCTCACACTGGAAGTAATGTTATGTTTTAGTAAGTAGCTTTGCTATATTTTATTTTCAAAACCAGATTTATTTAAAGACTAAACTCAATATTAATGTCCCTTTTATTCCATATATATTAACTCTTCAAATGTGTTTTCAAATAATTGATTTCATCAAAGACAGAAACTTAAGAAAGCCCTTTACTTTTATTGTACTTAAGTATATCCGTGTGATAAATAATTAAATGATAAGTTAACATTCATATTCTCATATGAAGTGAATTAACTAGTCCTTCTTAATTATTTGTGATTTTTTTTTTTTTTTAGA
Organism: Uropsilus gracilis; assembly: GCA_004024945.1. Lineage (NCBI taxonomy): Eukaryota > Metazoa > Chordata > Mammalia > Eulipotyphla > Talpidae > Uropsilus > Uropsilus gracilis. The sequence goes on along the minus strand of PVHY01002612.1, from coordinate 72,122 downwards.
AAATCAAGTAGTTTACCTGAATAGTTTTTATTTTTTTGTTCAGGTTTTGAGTTGTGATTTCAGAGACTTTAGCAGGATGGGAGGTATTTTGAAACATACTTGCTATGTCTCAAAATTGCGGTGAAGTTCCCATCAGTATTCTAACTTTAGAGAAGCATGTTACTGTTAAATGGGCATTTTGGCTTAATATCAGTCCTATGCTTGCTGGCATAGGACTGATAATTCTTTTTCATAATTCTTTCTCATAATTCCTTTTTTGCTTTGTAGGCTCCTTTCACAATGTTTTAAAAAATCTGTGTTAGAGTTGACATTGCTTTATAATTTTTCCTATATAAACCTGCACATACATTTCCATCTTACCTGACTAATATTCATCTTCACCTCTAGTGCTGAGCACAGTTCCTGGCACACTGTGTTGGATTCATCAAAATTTATGTGGTAACATTTCCTTTGAAAAGAATCATGGACTGGAATGTCACTTGAAATATTTTGATGCAAATAGGTGTCATTCGAAATTACTGCAATAACATTCACATTCTAAACTCATTCTGAGTCCATTACATCACAAATAACTAGAATGACCTTCAGATTATATCTAAGAAATATTTTCTTATATTATGCTGTGAAAATAACATTACCAAATCATTTCCCATCTCCTCTTGCTTCATCTTCCCTCTTATTTTTGCCCATTTGGTTAGTAAAATATAATGTATAATTTACTTCTTATATGCACCTATTGTTTTACAGTTTGTACACTTTTATGAATATTATTTAATTTAGTTCTTACATATATTACTTGACATGATTGTGAAACAAACTAGCTGTAGCAATGCCATGTGATACTGGGAAGTGACAGTGCTTGAGTCAACTGATTGCTCCCCAAATCTAGTTTCTCATCTAAACAAACAGACTCATCTGGATCTGTGACTGAAAATTCATGTCTGTGTTTTCCAAATTTTCTTACAGCTCCTATAACCAAATGATTGCTCAATGGAATGAAAAGAGACATTTTGGGTTTACTTTCTTAGTCCTATCGTTACAATGCAAGAATATCTTCTACTCTTCCCGGTTGATGACTGAAATGCGAAGTTGCCATCTTGAACTAAATGCTGAAGGCAAAGCTCTAGGGATGCCAGAGCAATATGAAAAGAACATTTAGTCTCACATGGCCCCGTGGGACAGTTGCCTTGTATCATCAGCTCATATTTTTATACATGATTGAATTACATTTCCATTTTTTTTTGCACTTTTCATCTCTTAAAAGAAAACATTATTATTTTGTGTCTCATTTACAGCAGTTAAGCCTATGTCATAAGTGAAATGGCAACAGGTGAGGCATATAAAATAAATCAATTATTTGTTATTATGCCATGGACATACAGGCTCATTTTTGTACAGTGGATAAATCCTATCAATTTTAGAGACAAACTGAAATGGGCTGACTTGTATGTTTGTTTTTTTTTTTAACTTTCATATTATTTGAAAACTGATTTTTTTTTTGATTTTCACATGAAATAAAATAGCCTCACTGATATATCCTTAGCCTGTGGTTTCTCAAAAATTTATATTTTTAGCCTTTTTTTTGTTCATTTTTATATTTCTCTCAGAATCTAACATTTAGGACAAAAGGTGTGTTCATGCTGGTTCTCATTTTGTCTTATTCTTTTATGTTTACAGTGACTACTGACTGGTTTGAAAGTAGTCGTGAGAATTTATTGAACTCTTCCCTCTCAGCGCAGAACAAGGAGTAATCAAACATGACTATTTGGGCAGGATTATTGTGATATGAGTATCCAGCATCACACTGCCAACAATTTGCTGGAAGATTTAACTTGGCAAATAAAAATTGCATTTTTGTGGACTCATAGCAGTCACGTATTGGACAATCTTCTTAATAATTGAAAGTCTAGAAGTTTCTTTGTCCAATAGCTTTTTTCTGGAAACGAAAGTCATCTTTTGGCTAATTTAAATATTTTAGACCAGATAGAAGCAATTTGATCTTTCTTTAGCTTTTCAAGGGTTAGCTATTTTCAATGTATTTATTTAAAATGTAGTTTCAGGCTATATTTTGGAAGTTGACTAAATCCTGGGAATGTGTTTCTATTTTGGTTCATTAAAATAATGTTCTTTCCTTACCTTTAAATCAAAGATATTTATAAATGAGCAAGAAAACAAGTAAGTACATTTCAGTTGTCTATCTTTCCTTAAATCCATAGCTATTGGTATGGTGTTAAAAAATACAAATTTTCAGAAAAAGGAAAAGTTAAGATCTAAAAAAAGAAAAAAGGAAATGGAAAAAGAAAAAAGAAAAGTTAAGTTCAGAAAAAAGAGATTAATAATTGGCATTATGTTTCAAATTTAAGTAGGAATCATTATTTTAATATACCTGACCTTTCAGCTGTATTTTTTATTCAGTAGGAGAATATGATAATTCTTCATCATTCTTCAGTGACTTGTAATTTCCTGCTAAGGTGTAGTCCTTTGGAGGTAAATAAAACCTTATTTTTCCAGAATTTAATTACAGGACTTCCTCTCCTCTTTTATCTGTATTATAATATTTAGTTTTATAGATTAACCTTTGCTAAGGTGATCAGTAATCCATGACATTTAGAACTGACTTAAAGAGTTTAAATCACCCACTTTTATTTTATTGGAATTTAACACAATCTAAGGAAATGTGTAGGCAGAAAATAGATATGCTTCAAGAATAAAGATCCTTCTTTTGATTTTAATAAGGATTAAATCATTTTATTGTGATAATTTATACTTGTAATTCAGACATCTTCAGGATTTAAGGATGTATCCTGATGTTGCAACAGGAAAATGTTACTATTTCATTCTCCTTTATCTTGCTCTAGATGTTAGTCTCACATCCTCTATTGTTAATCTAAGCTGCAAACTACTTAAAAAATTCTTGAGGTATAATTGATATACCAAAAACTGCATATATGTAATGTATACATATTAATGAGTTTGGTTAGTTAGTTGGACATAATAAACAAGGTGACAAGCACAGTCAGTGCTTCCAAGTTTTGTTTGTGTCTTTTTGTTGTTGATCATTTTAATTTTGTCTTGTTTTATATTTTGCCAGTAAAAATATTTAACATGAGATCCATTCTCTTGCTTTTTTGAAGTGCACTCTACTCTATTGCTGACTATACATTTGACATTTTGTTTCTATGAATTTTACAGCTTCAGATAACTCAGAAGTGAAATCATACAGTATTTGTTCTTCTATGACTTGTTCTTCTATGCAACATGTTATCCAGGTTCTTCCATATTGTCTCAAATGGCAGGATCACCTTTTTAAAGACTGAAGAGTATCTTATTGTATATGTTTATGTCACTTTTTCCTTATTCATTCATTTGTCAGATACTTGTATTGTTTCCATATCTTGGCTATGGTGATGTATGCTCCATTTCATTTGTCAGATTAAAAATTTAGTTTATATGCTATTGAATAAAACACATATTTGAGGCTTTCTTTACTATGCAAACATAATTCATATACCAGCAGTTTAGTTATCACTGTGAACTTGCAGTGAAGCTTTCTCATTTTCTCATCACAGATTCTCAAGTGATGTTCAACTTTAAAATTTTGTAAGTATTACCCTAGAACATAGCCATCAGACTTGTGTGTGAGTACATGCATACATGTGATTTTAAATGGGGATATTATATTTGTCGACAGAAGTTTCAGTTATCTTTGATCTCCTATGATGACTCACAATTTTAAATGATAATTTCAATGTATAATCAATGTGATTACAATGTGAATTAATACAATTGATCCAGTGCTTTTCTTGCTCCTCAATTGAAAAGAATCAGAACTTCCCAATACTCCTTTTACTGCTGTGAGTTACAATTAATGGGGACTTATTTCCCATGACTGTGTGCCTTTTGAAGGAAAGCATAAATCTCTGCTAGACTTCAGTTAAAGATGGCAGTATACTACTCCTTTCTGTGGCAAAGCTTACCTTACATTCAGAAAAGTATCAAGTTTAAATTAGGTTCAATTTCTTGCCTTTCCTCTTGCCAAACTTTCAATAAGTAAACTTGGTCAGTTCAATCTGCCTTCTTTTAGGGTATCAGGGTGAGCATTGCTAAGGAACTGAAAGCTGTACAGGAGGTTAGACTCCCTGGTTTATGTTTGATTCTAGAAGTTATACTCTATAATTTCAACAAAACTTGGTTTTTCAAGTTATGACAGATTGTGACAAATGCCATTTAATTTGATGATATGACCAAATAAAGACTCACAAACTATAAAGTTTATTTGTTAATATTTTGCAACATTAATAAATAATAAAAAAAAGATTTTAGTTGCTTACTCTTTTGTTTGAATTCATCAAATTTGCTCACAATATTTCAGAACAAATCCAAATGACATTTTTTTCCAGTGCTGATACTTCCTTAAAAGGGACAAATTTGGTTCTGACTAAATTTTGTTATTTTAAATTAATCAGGACATATATATGGTAACACAGTTGTTATATGCATCGATGCTATAATGATCCTAACTACTCAGGAAATGGGTGTAATTGAAATAAAGAGACTTATAAATGAGAATGACCACTTGTTTACAAGGGCATCAATAAACAAACATTCAAGTTAAGGATAAAAGGCTAGTTGTGCTGAGAGACCAAAAAAAAAAAAAGAAAAAAAAGGAAAGAAAAGAAATGAAGGACACTAAACATATAGCTCTGATAATATTCCACTGAGAGCAATATAGCTACTAGAGTTGAATTAAGTCAATCTGAGATACTTGAAATTCCATGCCCAGATTTTGGCATCTGCCAGCAGAGGCTCTTCCTGGAGGAAAAGCACTACCCTCCCTGACAAATTGATACTGCAAGAAAATTTGGTCTTCCTAATGCCATCTAAGTGGTTTGAAACTCCTGCCTTTTAATTACCCGTTATATACATATATTGTTGTGATATTATTGTAATGCTATATATTGTAATTACTTGTGTTTAGCTTGATTCAAATATGAAATCTCTGCATCTAGGTGAAAGTAAGCATACTGAGATCTAAATTATATAACAATCAAATATTGCAAAAACACTTTATGCATGATGAAATACCTCTGCTTTCCATCCTTCCATCCAAACCTGAAATGCTTTTCTCCAAAGACAAATTATCTTCATTTGTTTTGTTTTGTTTCCCATAAAACACTAGGGAAAAATCTTATTTTTCTATTTCCTGAGTAAAGTTCAGATAATATTTATTGACTTCGTGGTATGAAAGATGAGTATGCCTACTCTCTCCTTTCTACTTCAAAAATCTTAATATTTACATTTGTTACTTTTGATCCCAGTGAATAAGTTTAAACACTGTATATACATTTCTCTTTCCTGATTGATTAATTTTTGATATCACCTAAGTCTCCACTTGTCAAATTAAAATTTATCTTAATCTTTCTCTATTTTTTTTCATGTTCCCCACTCTCTCTATACTCTATTCCCACATTCTATAAGTTACACTTTCACTATGTCAAGGTTGTTAGTAATTAGCTCAAATAAGGAAACTATGCAAGTCCCAAGGATATTGTTTAGAACAGATAAAATTACATAAAGCTCTATAATCAGTATATAATAGACATGAAAACTTGGGTGTAAAATCAGGTCATTGTTAAGATTGCATTTGTTTTTCCCTAAGGTTAGTGCTGTTTGAAGGAAAATCTTGTCATTAGTGGTGTCAAATGATTCACTTTTTTATATTCTACCAGTTGCTTAAAATCATGCCACATTTTAGTTGACATCATATTATTAGTTGAATGTTTTTGTTACTGTTTTTCTTGTATTTCTGCTATTCTTGCACAATTTACTTTTTAATTTTTATACTCCCATTTGTTTTAATAAATTTCAAGTAATTCTCTAAAATATTATAAATAAGTACTTTTTGAGCATGTCAGAAATTGTCATTCTGTCTTTATACATGATTGATATTTGAAGTTATAAAATTCAGTATTGAATAGAACATTGAAAACATTATTTCCTTGTTTTTCAACCTGTGCTATAAAGCCAGATGCTAATTAATGGACTTAATTGATTTTTTTTTGGGAGGTTTTTAGGATCATTTTCTTTTTGATGACATGACATGTTTAGAGATAGATCTTTTGTCTTCTTTACACATGATATTCAGTAAGTTTTTTCATTTTGAAGGCTTATGCCCTTTAGTTCTCAGAATCGATTTATTATTACTATTTAGATATATTTTTCTTTACCTTAATTTGCATTCTTTTTTTCTCTGGAATTTCAGTTAGTGTATTATTAGACATCTTGCCTTAGTCATCTTTCTCTTGTAACATCTTTACCCAGAGTGTGGTAGGCAGAATTCCAAGAGAGGTCACTGTCAAGATTCTAACCCTCTTACATGTGTTATGTACATCCTCCCCCTTGAGTATGATAATAAGTAAGGTGAATCAATGAGATGATCATTCCTTGTTAGGTTACTATAACCTTGGCAAAGATGTTAGGATAGTCACATTTAGTGATTACACATAAGTAGAACTTCTCCTTTCTAGCCTGGGGGAAGAGCCTGACTTTGAAGAAGTAAGCAACCTAGTTCTGAGAGAGTTTATGGTATAATTCTATCATATGGGGAGAACATAAAGTAGGTCTCTAAAAAACTGGCAAATAGTCATATGAAAATTGAAATGTTAGTCCTTCAACCAAAAGGAACTAATTTCTGTCAAAAACCTGAACTAGTTTGACCCCAAATTAAGATGAGAATGTAGTCCAGTAGAAACTGATTTCAGATTTCTAAGATTCTAATAAAAGAAGCCATATATGCATCATCAGACTTACTATTTGCGGGAACTATGGGATTAAAATATGGATATTTTAATCCATACATTTGTGGTAATTTGTTATATAACAATGGGAATCTGATACACTTGATACTATTGCTCCTGTAGGAGTGTTATTAACTGGTATGTGCCAGTGTGCTGTAGTTTACATTTCTTAATAAATCATTTAAAAATCTTGAAAAGTTCTTTCTGTTCTGTATTCTCTTCCCCTTTTGTAGCATCCTTTATTTTAAGAATGAGAATTTTCAATAATAACTTTACCCACCCTGGAGTTATTTTAAATTTCTTCAAGTATGCTTAATTAGCTCTCCTTTACAGAGTTTTATATTTTTCTTTTAGGTGGTTAGGGTATGTAATATGTCTGGTAATGTTTGGATTTCAGTTCACGTTTTCAAAAGGAGTGGGTTGCTAATGAGTGTTTATTTTGCTATAGAAATGCCTTTCCTAGTACTTCTTGATGAATTCCTTAAAGTCCCTTGTAAAAATTTGGAAGGGGAATCACATACAAAGTGGGGCATGGGGTGTATTGAAAGACTTTACTTTCTGGGTGCTGTGAATCAGCCCTCACACAGTTAGAAATAATGCTGATTGAATGAGAAGAACTCAAGACTGGAACATTGATGTTCATGCCAGCTCCTCCAAATGGTTCAGTTGTAAGAGATTATTCTGTTTTTGTAGCCATGATGAAATAATAGAAGCCTATACTTTACATGAAGTTGAATATGGATTGGAGGATGATGGGAATGACTAGTTGTGTTATAGTCCCAAACACACATTTCAAATATTCTCCCTTGTTTTTCCATTTATTTTCTTCCCTCCCTCCCTCCCTCCCTCCCTCCCTCCATTTTCCTAATTTCATTCCACGTACCTCCTTCCCTTCCTTAAGTTGGGTTTGTTGCATAACTGAATCATTGACTGTCTTTATGTAATTTTCTTTGGCTTTATTTTATTTTAGTTTTCTTTGTCCATTTGCTTTCATTTTCTTCTTTTCCACTGATACTCTAATACACGATTGGTATGTGGGTGTTTATGTGTATATACATATATGTTATTTTATAATCATGTAAATTGTTTTCTATGTGTCACTAATATACAATTATGTTGTGCTATAGATTTTATTTTCTTTTTCACTTAATATGCTGTTTTGTAGATTTTAATGTGCTCTTATCTGTATTAATTTCTTATGTGAAAATAGCCTCATTTTCGCATAATTTAGAATTTAAGCTTAGAAGTACAGGCAGTGAGGATGCCGTAGAGAGAAAAGATACTACCTAAACAGAGCCTGAAGGTAGAATTATAATAAATCCTGAAAACCCATCTTGAGCTCTGGATCCAGCCAGGCTTAGAGAGGTCTCTGGATAGCTTTTCAGTTATTTGAACTAATGCATTTGCTTTTTTCTTAAGACAATTTGGGTTGTATTTCTGTCATGAATTCCTGAAGAACCGAAAATACATGTTACAAATTCAACATATTATAAACATAAAGAAAACAAACATATGTGTGACTTCAAATTATATACACCATGTTGTTTTACCCTAGTTGTTAATTAAAAATGATAATCTCCCATTTCCTACATCTTATGTTATGGTTCATATTGATTGTGTGAATGACTAATGCATAATTAAAAATCTAAAATTCTTTAAAGATGTAATATCAAACATATATGCAAGTGTTTATATTCCATAATCTGATTAAATAAGTAAAAACATTTCTTGTGTGTGGTCATCTTTTTAATGTGTGGCAACTTTGAGGTTTTGAATTTTAGGCATTTGAGATTTTTTTTTTCAAAATCTGGTACCTACTCTAAACAAAATGACCATGTAACAATTTTTAAAGTCCAAGTTAATCTTTGATTTTATTTGTGTACATATCTCCAAGGAACATCTGTGATCTTTAGAAAGGAGAAGGTAGTATTGCTTTAGTAAATGTCATTCTTTCCATCAAGGCAGTATTGAAGTCATTTTCTGTGCAAAATATCCTACATAAACAAAGGTTTTATTCTTTGGGGAAAAAAAGAAGGTGTTGACCACCTGCCATCTTTGGCATTTTTCACTATTTTTTCACCTTTATCACTTTTGAAGCTTTTTTTTTGTTGTTCATTTGTTTCTCAGCACACTATCACATCTTTCCTAGCATATATACATATTTACACCTGGGAGTATACCCCTTTTTAGGTATTGTTGCTCAGATATTTAGGGGTGGAATTGCTCAAATAACAACACTTATTCCTCCCCAATATTACTTATTTTTAATATATAATTTTTAAGTGTGCCTACTTTATGTAAAATAATTTCATAATTTGTCTATGTACATTATGGTAGTTTTATTGCTATTAACTATAATGAAAATTTATACTTCACCCAATGGTTGTTGTATTACTTTCCATTTCTTGCCTCTTGGATACAGTTGTCTTCATATTGTCATGTTAATACATTTCAATTTACATGCTTTGTTGTATAAGAATAGATATTATGTAATTAAAATATTTTCTGAAACATTTATAGCAAGAATTAGTCTTTGTGATGTCTGACACTGTAGGCTCATTCCATCCACTTCTGACACATCTCCAGTAAGAAGCAGGAGCATGGTGGTCCAAAACACTCACTGATCTTATCGTCCCACAATATTCCATTTTTTTGTCCCAGTTGTTTTTAGGACTTACTATAGGAAGACTTGATCTTATATTGAAATTGATACCATGCTAAATATTAAAAACTGACCAAAATAACACAATTTTATTTGTAATAAAAATGAAATAACTATGTTAATCTTGTATTCATGCCACATATTTGTGGTTGGGAAGTCAATGAACATACCAAATTTCCCTTTAACTTTCATTGTTAAATGCCAATTACTCTGTTAAATTGATTTAAAACATTTTTTTATTTTGGGGGAAAAGGAGTATAGACTATCATTTAAATAGCTATTTTTTCTGATCATATACAGAGTTGTATTATAATTTGAATTTCCATTTCATCTCTTAGGAAAGTTAAAGCTCAGAAAGCATCACAGTGAGACAGGGGACATAATTAATGGGTAATAGGCTGAGTAGATCTTGAACCTAATGAGGGTCTCCTCCTTTATTCTTTAAGATGTTTTTTCACCTGTACTTGGATGTTTATTGCAGCACTATTTACAATAGTCAGGACATGGAAACAACCCGAATGCCCCAAATGGAATAGTATTCTGCAATCAAAACCAATAAATATGAAGCATTTGTGATGACGTGGATGGACCAAGAGGGAATCATATTAGCAGAAATAAGTCAGAAAGAAAAACACAGAACTATATAGTCTCACCAATAGATATGATGTAGGAATAATAAACAAAATAAACAAAAAGACAAGAAGTCAAAATAAGCTGACAATAGAATTGGGGTATACCCTAGGGAAGGGGAGGAGTGAAGGGAAGGGAGGAGCACAAGAAAGTAAGATGCATATTCATGGGTGATGGAGTGGAGAGTCCTGGAAAATGCAATGATGTAATATAATTATATATGTACATACATAAGCATAAATATGTAAACAGCAAAAATAAAAATAAAAAAGATGTTCTTTTTGCATAAAAGCATTCTCTATCCACGTAGTATGGAACTGAGCACATTGTAGGATCTTAATATAAACTGGCTACTCAGAATGTTGAAAAAATTTAATGAAAATTTAGACAATCAGGAATATAATGACTATAGTGTAAAGTTTGATTTCAAGGATATATCATTGTGTAGTGATCTTTAGAAATGTTGGGACCCAAAGAAGTTTCTCTATATTTTAGCCCATTTTGATAACTGAACTTTGGAATTTATTTATAACATCATAGTCTTATTTTATAGAAATAAAAATTACATTACTGTACTAATATCATAAAAATTCATGTGCAAGTTTTTATTGGTTCTGGCAGTTACACAGGCACACTAGGCAAGCCAGCGCAGGATCAGGACCAGGGCTGGGGGTTCTGGGAGCCAGGTGAGGTTCCCCAGACCCCTTCAGATATCCTCATCCTTCTTTTTTGGCCTGTCTGGCGTTCTCTTGTTCTCTTTTGTGCTTGCTTTTCATGCTCCCTTGGCATTCTCCCATGCTGCCTTTTTACCCTCTTCTCTTATCCCAGGTGAGCCCACTCACACATGTGCACACTCACTGGACAAAACAGCACAGGTGATGATCACAGAGGCCAATGGTGGACAGGCAAAAACCTGAAAAACTCATTTACCCTACAATTTCCTACTGTTGACATATTTTCAGCATTTCCCTTCATCATTTGGTGTGTGTTTTTATTGTAACATCATTGGGAATAATTCTGTGCTTTTAAATGGAGACTGTTGGAAGGTATGCTAGTGCTTACCATCTGCTAACACTGGGCAGTTCAGTGAAAAGCAAATGGCAGCTGAGTGGTGGAATTGGATAAATCTGCATGTGAATCCTATGTCAGCGCCAACAGTTGTTACCGGTTGGCTTCTGGTTCAGCCTGTTTGATTCATGAACTGTTGTTGGTTTTGGCCCCCGCTGCTCTCAACATGTGCGCTCACACTGCTGGCAGTCTCTTCAGGTGTTTGCCCTTCTGGCCTTCTATTCCTCACCACAACTCATGATGTAATGTAACCACCAGTTTTCACTCATGATACTTTCCTAAGAACTTGAATTAAATGTGCTAAGTCTTTGTCCCCAATCCTTTAGTTTATAATCAGGTTGAAAATATTATCATGGAAAGGTTAGCCATGTGCTGGGGAAATTAAATCAAAGTATATGTATTAAAGTATTAATAGGATATAAATATTAGTTCAGGCAGAAAAGAACATGACCCAGACAAAATTTTCATACTATGGAAATGTTTTATTTCCTTGCACATCTTTAAAAATTTAATTTCAGATCACAGTGGTGTTCCCAAGCATAATTTGAAATATTTGAAGTGACATTCATAATAGCTTGCAGGCTGATATATAAGAAAAATTGGTATGACCTCACAAATACGCTATTCTTAACCAATATAACATATTACATTTATGAAGCTTAATAAAAAAAAAGTAGCTGGCAAGTTGGATAAAAAATTAAAGTGATAGTATCTAAAAAAGTGTTTCAAATCAGCTAGTCCATTAAGATCTCTATTGTGGTTAGAATGTTGGGGGGAAGGATAGGCATTAAACACGTTGCAATTAGTTCCCTGAAAACAAGCAAATGGAAAAGCTGAACGATCTCTTAAGGTGATCAGCCTTTTAGATAAAACACACCTGAGGGACACTCCTATGGGATGCTATCTGGCTTGCCTTTTCTCAACCTCTCTATACCTATACAGGGTTTGCATTAAGAATGCAACAAAGAAGTCTTATAATCTCTTATAAAACAGGAAATTATATAGAATGATAAATATCTAGAAAATTGCAACTAAGATAACAATATTTTATCAGCTTAATACATTTGGAAAGAGGCGGAAAAATGATTGAAGATAGTCCTCCTGACATTTATTTTTATTTAGTTTATCCTGGTCTTATGCACAGACTTTGGAAAAAATTCATTTTGACATGTTTAAGAGCACTAGGATATAAAATACTGACTGAAGCATTTACTGCTTGGACAAGTCAACAAACTATGGCACTTTTCACTGTTCCTCATTGCTTAAGTAAATTGTAGTGTAGTTGATAAAATAATAACTCAGTATAAGTATATTTCTCTGAAGGATAGATCATTTAAAGTTGAATACCTCTGCATCCATGCATTTATTTTTATCACTATTTTGAAAATTATATTTTTAGGAAAAACAACAATACATGTTTGTCATATACAATTATATATATATACACACACACACATGCATGTGTATCATAATAAACATGCACTTCTAATACTATTATTTATGTTATGGAGAATAATTATTATTTAATCATATTTTAAAGTATGATTGATATACAGAAACTAATGTATATAGCTTGATGAGTTTGGATATAAGTTTGCAGTCATGAAATCACTTAATTCTTAAACATATCTGTTCCCTCCAAAAGTTTCCTCTTGCCCTCTTTATTACCATAGTAATTATTGTTGTTATTTATTTGTTAAGAGCATAGCATAAGATCCACATATTCATAAATTTCTTGTGTATACAATGGTATTGTTGATTATAGAAACACTGCTTGTACAGTAGGTCTCTGGTATTTATATAATCCAAACATTGGCTCCTTTATTAATAATTCCCCTCCTCATAGATGTCTATATACTTTTGTGTATATATATATATATTCCACAATTTCCTTATTCATTCATCCATCAATACATATTTAGGTTGCTTACATATATTGCCTATTGTGAATAATATTGCAATGAATACAGCAGTACATTGAGAATATCTCGTTGAGACCTGTTTTCAGTTCCTTTAAATACATACCCAGATGTGGTATAGCTGGATCATATGGTTATTCTATTTTTAATTTTCTGAGGAACCTCCAAATTATTTCCCTTGGTGACAGCACCAATTTACATTCTCATTAGCAGTGTTCCTTTTTTTCCATATCCTTGCCAAAACTTGTTTATTTAGTTTTTTCTTTTGATAACAGCAATCCAAACCAGTATATAGTTTTGATTTGTGCTTTCTTGATGATTGGTAATGTTGAGATTTTTTGTATACCTACTGACCATTTGTTATCTTCTTTGCAGAAACGCTAATTTAATTTATTTACAATTTTTTTTAAATGGGGGTATTTGTCCTTTTGCTATGAAGTAGACATTCCTTATATAATTTGGATGTTAATCTTTTATCAGCTCCGTGGAGTTTTACAGATTGAGTTTTCATTTTATTGATTGTTTCCTTTGCTATGCAGAAGCTTTTCATTTCATGTTGTCCCAACTAGATAATTTTTCTACTATCACCCATTAAATATACAAAAACTGAACACAGGTGGATTGTAAGATGCTCTCTATAACCCCTGTCTCTGACTCTTCATGTCCTTATAGAATTTTCTCCCCTTGGATGTGAGTAGGGCTTATGGCTTGTTTCTAAGAAATGGAATATGACAAAGGTAACTAGATACTTAAACTATATTTAAGACTGTATTATCTATCTCAGTAGGAGACATTCTCTCCCTTACTGTGCTTGAAGAAATCAGCTGCCATGTTTTAAGAAAGCATATGAAGAGAATAAAACAGAAATTAGGACAGTATCTGGTGACAGTATCAAGAAAATGAGGCCATTAATCCTACAGCCTGAAAGGAATTGAGGAATTGAATTTTGTCTGCAGTCACATGAGTGTGGAAACAGACTTTTGGAGTTTCTGATAAGAACTCAGTCCTGCTGAAACCTTGATGGCAGAGTTGCAGAAAATCAAATAAAACTGTATATATATATATCTTATAGAAAAGTGTGACATGAAAAATTTGTGTTGTTTCAAGCTGCTGAGCTTTTGTTAGTAATGTTACACATTAGGAGACAACTAATCTTTAATGAGTTATCATTATATAGGTTTGATATCTGGAAGTGGATATTAGCTTGCTAGAATAGCAATAGCCTCTCAGTTTGGCAAAAGATTCTAAAATTAATTAATGATTTATGAGCAGAGTTACCAGCCATCTGGAAAGATACCTCCTCACCTTATCCACAAGGAATATGCAAGTTTGCAATTACTGCAACTGTCCCATGGAGAGAAACTAACCATAAAGTAGGATGGCATAATCAAAGCAGAGCTGGTAGGTAAAGATAGATATGATTACAGATACAAATAATTTAGTCTATGAATCTGGCCACTTTTGCGTCTTTCAATCTGTAAAGCCACATATTCTTTAAATCTGCTTAAGTTAGTGTCAGCTATGCATTTATCATGTGAAAATTAGGGTTAGGATGACCAAAATCAAATTAAAACAACCCAAAATGCAGAGAGTAATGAAAAAATTCATGGAAAAAGTTAAGCTCTGTGTATGTATATGGGTTGAACATAAAATATAGTGTACTAATCAGATTTCATAATCTATACATTTCTGCCCCACAAAATGTAGTTGGGAAGAGAGTATTTACAACTGGGGAAAACATACAACTCCCTTTTCTGAGAGCAATGAGAATACTTATAGTAAGTAACTGGAAAATATTCTGATAATATTTAAATATAATCAAATTTTTAACAAGGAAATCCTGAGGTATGGGCCCACCATGTACAAGATTGAGACTGCAGTACCAGTAGGTAGGTCTTTCCTTACCACCATTTTAAAGTTCTTGCAGTAATACTGGAAGACACAACTCTTTTATTATATTATAACATTATATAATTCTCATCACTGAGAATCAGCATAAATACACATACATACATACATATGCATACATACACACATATGCACACACATACATACTGAGAATCAGCATAAATACACATACATACATACATATGCATACATACACACATATGCACACACATACATACATATATGTGTGGATGTGTGTGTGTGTGTAGCTGAAGCACACTTCTGAAAGACCAAGTCTATTGTTCATCATACATTGTTCCTTTTGACCTGCTTAACACAACCCTCCCAACCCCCTTCCCACTGGTAAAAATGAATTGCTCTTAGAGTCTAAATGTTTGCTTATGTTATTTATCTGTTTGATTTCTCTATATAAAATATTTAAGTGTAATCATATAGTCTTCTTCCTCTTCCTTCCCAGTTTCTTTTCTTTATACAATGTTTGTCTTTCTTAGCTTTGAATATTAGTTTTGATCATGTTCCAGTATAAGTGTATGATTCCTAAGTTGGATAGAAGAATAAAGAGTATGTTCAAGGAGAGAAAATGACTTTCTCATAATGTGACATAAAATGAGAAAGCAGTGTCGTACTAGATGGGGATGAAGAAGAATCAGTAACTCAGAATTACAAGGGGGAAATGGATGCTTCAGAATCCTCCAATCAGTTCAAATTAACTTCCTTGAAAATTCATTTTTTTAAGATCATACTTAATGTTCAAGAGCCTTCCCCACCCTGCCCCAGAAAATATGCATATGATAGTCATACTGTTAATGACAGATAATGATACATGGTCAGCAGAAACAGATTCAACCATGACATAGACAGGCCATTTACAAGCACAACAGAAAGTGTAAACACTGACCCAGCTTTGAATGCAAAGTTTTTGGTTCTGATGTTTTAGGCCTAGTTTTGTGTAGGGATTATCAGTTATTTAATGGTTTCTTATGAGAACACATTAATGAAAACCTTGTTGTTATATTATCATAACAAAAAGTCCTATGGTATTTAGTATATATCTTCTACTTTATGCACAACCCGTAGGTATAGTTTAACTCTACTAAACTGTTCTTTATTGAAAAAGGGAAGGGCTATAATATAGGCATATGATGCAAGAGTAGCAAATTATGATATGAGTCAATGAGTGTTTATAATTTTAAAATATTAGTTTCATTTAAAATTTTAGATTTATTGTTCAGAAAGAAATAATAAAAAGCATATAATAACCCATTTTAATCTATTTTAATTCATAAAACTGTAATTTTCTGTCATGTTATTTCAAGAATATCACTGTTCAGTTTGCTTATTCTGTGAAAGAGTTACAATATCTTTTGTATTTGATATCTTGCTGCTTTTTTATTCTAAAACTCTGGCCTCTTTTTTTTAACTTAATAAAGAAAATTAAAGGGAAAAAAGCAAAGGAAAGTCATTATCCTTGGTTAGAGTCAATGCCATCATTGCTATTCAATGATAGGAAGTAATCAGATGTTAACTTACAACCAAGGAGGCTGTTTTATTTATAATGGAGGGGAAAAAAAAGCCAAAGGCAGGGAACGCATTAGGACCTGAAAGAGGCACAAGAAGAAAAGAATAAGATATTTCTTAGTAATTGCTTTTAGCTTTCACTTGACACATTCAAACCATTGTACTTGTAAATTATAATAGATACATACATAGATATATGTATTATAGACCATCAATCAATTAGTGTATCGATAAAACATGCCAAGATTCTTAGTGTGATAAAGTAGCACTCTGTCTATATTATATTAAATTTGAAGTCTTAGTTTATTGAAAGTAAACTATGAATACTTTCAGCTTCTAAAATTAATTTGGCATCATTACCTTTCCCAATAATTTATAGTTCATTCTTTAAATATTCGTGGAGTGCATAGTATGTTCTATATGCTGAATATACAATACTGAATTAAATGAAAAAAGCCAATTAACTAATAGATCCTGGATTCCAATGTGCCTGTAGGATTTACCTCTCCCCAAATGGTCAGACAGGTTTTTCACAAAGGTTCAGAGCAGGTTTCTTTTCCCCAGTGTTTTTTTCACTATTATATGTGGAACGAAGGTTAGTTAAGGACTTATGGGTCTTAGGAGAAGCTTTAACTAAAACCTTAAAGGATATGGAATGTCCAGATCTAGTCTTACGGTCATTTTTAGCTATATAAATTCTTCATTTTTATGTAATCAAATTTCACCTTCTCCTGTCAATCTGACTGTTGTTAATTTCTTTGCTTGACCAGCCAAAGAGAAACTAGAGGGGTGGGGGAATGTTCCTGACATAGCAATATTCAAAAAATATAATCAAATTCCCAAGTTTAACTCTCAAGTGAAAAACAGTCATGTTTATTCTTTCCTTCAAAATCAATTGTTCTTGCAATTGGTAAATTTTCAGTGCAGATTTTGAGCACGTGTTGCCTAGAATCTTTGCAAACAGATATAGATTTTCTTTTCTAAATATTTATGCTTTGTTTTTGTTTTCTATCACCTCTAAATCTTTCCTCCTGGACCCAAATGTTTGACCTTAGACCTTATATTAATTCAAAATCAGCATGCTCCAACCCCATTTTTCTAAAATGCATTTTTTAAAACAAAAGTAAAATATAATGTTGATTGACTGCTCGTCTTATAGGTGAAGAAATGAAGACTGGTTTGTTGAGTATTTTGAGCAAGGTCATATGGTCATATGACAAATAAAAGAGATCATTAAAATTTAAATTAAGACTGTGTATTAAATACCATACTTATGTCTTTTTTTTCTCCAGTGTGACTGCAGTACACATATAGTCCTTGGGGGGATTTCTAGCCTTAATTTCCAGACCCCTTAAATAGTCTTGTATACTTGTTTGCGAATATAAGGTTGATAGAATATCATCTATATGATATATATCAGTCATATATATGATCTTCATGAGAATATGTGTAAAACTTGGGTAAACTTAAAAAAACGTAATAAATATAAATACTTTATGATGAGAAAGACAATATTATAAAGATGTTAGTTTTTCCCAACTTAATCTATAGATTTTTAGTGCAATCGCAATCAAAATTCTAACAAGTTATTTGTTCTCAGAGAAGCAAAAGATACAGAATAGCCAACTCAATAATCAACAAGAAGCACAAAATCAGAGGATTGACATCACCCCATTTCAAGACTTAGTGTAAAGTTGCAGCAATCAAGACAGTGTGATATTGGCAAAAGAATATGTGATTAAATCAACAGAACTGAACATGGAGCCCAGAAATAGATCTATGTAAGACTAGTACACTGATTTTTGACAAAGTGACAAGGACAATATAATGGCAGAAAGATAGTCTTTCAGCAACTTCATTGGGATAACTAGCCAAAAAGTATCACATACTGAAACAAAAAACAGACAAACAAATGCCAAAATCTAGACACAGTCCTTCTGCTTTTGATGAGTGATCAGAGAGCCAAATATAAAAATGTATAAATATAAAACACTTTAAAAGAAGCACAGGATAAAGTATAGATAATCTGGGTGTGGGCAATGACATTTTAGATATAACACCAAAGGTATCATGCATAGAAACACAATCAGTCAATTCCTCTTCATCAAAATTTTAAAAGTTTCTGTTCTATGAAGGACAATGTTAAGAGAATTAGCTACTCCTCAAGGATAAGGAGAAATATTTTGAAAAGAAACATCTGATTAAGGACTATTATCCAATATATACAAGAACTCAAAACTCAACAATAAAAAAACAATTCTTGGACATGTAGACATACCATATCTATCCATTCATCTGTTGATGAACACTTAAGGTACTTCCATATTTTGGTGTTTGTGAATAATACTGTAATAACTGTGAGTGTATAGATATTTCGTTGTTCTCATGATTTTGTTTCCCGTTGTTGTAAAGCCAGAAATGGGAATGTTGTATCATATGGCAGCTCTATTTCTAATTTTTTTTGAGAAATCTCCATACTGCTTTGCAAGGTAGTTATACTACTTTAACATTCTTGCCAGTAGAATGCAAACATTTGTCAAGTGAGACATTTTTGTGAAAGTTGAAGAGTCAGTTGACCTTTAATATGAATTGTGACTTTCATTGGAAACCCTTAAGAGAGAACTACTAGCTTCTCAAACAATTTTGAGAACCAACAGATAGTGAAGACACTGGTGTGTTTACATTTTACTATATTCCATGGTCTGAGTGATCTATTTATGTGCACTGTGATATAAACAGCAGAGGAGCGTAGACAAGATCTCTCCAGAGAGCTTTGCTGAATGTCAGAGTTCTACTGAACTTGACCTCATTACTCCTCAAAACTGTTATAAATCTCGGGAATTATTATTATTTTTTTTACTTCAGTGATAGGGAAGCTCTGACACTGAGAGTTTGAGGAAACGGCTCAAGGTCATACACTCAGCAATAAGTAAAATTAGAGGTTGAGGCTAGTTATTCCAAGTTTACAGAGTTACAAATAGTCCACAAGTTGAAGAATCTAAAGGTCAGTCACAATATAAACATAACACAATGTTTTCCACAAGTTATATATATATATATATATATATATATATATATATATATATATATATATATATAAGCATGCAAGGGAACAATTATCAATATACATTATAGAATGCTAGGTTTTAGTTATGAATCTTCTAACAAACAATAAAACATTCAACTTCTTGAGAAAATAGTTCACCTTTCCATACATGACATCTTGGTTGCTTTTCAGTCATTATATTTGAAAAAAAGAATGAATCCATGAATATAATTTGAAGATCCCTGGTCTATATTGGTGGAGAAAAATTGATATTACAAAGTAAGAGATAGTATATTAAATGGGGTAAAAACCTTCTTAAGTAGAAGCTATAAAATTTTCAAAATTTATATTCAACACACAATGCCAAATGAAATCCTCAAAATGGATCAGAATTGGGAACAAGGAAAGAACATTGTATTGTTAAGAGAGTAGCTGAGCATTATTGCTTGCGTTGCAGACAATTTCCATTTGAGTAAGGATAATAGCTTCTATAGAGATCAGTAGTAACGTATTTGGAAAACATTACAAAAGTGATGATGTCAAAGTGATTTGAGAGGGAATATTATGTCCAGGTGAAGCACTACAAGTCAAGAGAAGTAGAGTCAGAGAAGCATATGATTAAACTTGGCTGAAGTGCTTTGACACAGCTAATCAGAAAAGACAGTCTAATAGAGCCAGATAAGTACTTCTCACTTATCCTTTCTCTGGGACTTTGGGACATTCTGAATTTTTATCTAGACATGTAAGCTTATGATCATCAGAGCAGTTAGCATTTGAAATAATATATAACAGCTTATAGATGAATTAATTACTGATTAGTTTATGGAAAATGATTGATAGATACACATGCTGCGAACTGTGCATTTGTTAAAGACCTCATGTTTTTGGAGGTAATAGGATAACATTTACATTGCAGATTAAAATTTCTAGTTCAACACAAAATTTGTATTCTATACCTATGTGAGAGTAAAAAAAATAATCAGACTTTTTTTTTGATATAACATTTCATTTCATGTTTTGTGTTCCGTTATTATAATAATCATTATTTACATTTCCAAATAGACTTGTTGAAAAATAACAGCATGTTGTTATAGCAAATGATAAAATATGATTCAGCTTATTCCTGTTAACTTGTGAGCCTTTCAAAGTCTTAGACAAGGCTTATTTACCTTTGCCCTTCCTGCACAATCTGTTGCACACAACAATCATTCAATAATTTTTGCTAAAATACATTAGTGATATGTAGATTATGTGTGTATGTGTGTGTCTGAGAAATTTAACATGAGTAGAAATAAACCTCACTCAATGCGTCAGTTATTGAGGTTGAGGAACTTGTATAAATTGAAGATATAGAAAGGAATGTTAAAGGCAAAATGGGCTTTGAAGTTAGATAGTTCTTTGGTTAAAATTCACCCTCTGTTATTTTTTGGCTGTGAAATATTGGGCAAATTACTTCATCTTGAAGCTTTAGTTTTCTTATCCAAAAAATAGGATAAAATTAGATCAACCTCATAAGGTTGCTGGAATAATAAGTATATAATAACAAGGTATATAAAGCAGAATAATACCTGTCTTTTGGTTAATTATAGTTTTTTAAAAAAGGTGTTAAAACCCTTAAGAGGCTGGTAGAGGGTATTCTTTGACTTAAATGTTTGCATATTTAGCCTACAAAACTAGTGTAATTTAGCTCCATTTTTCCTTATTCTGTCCCTAAAACCAATTTTATACTTTGTAAAGTTCTCCCTAGACACAAAGGGAGAGTAAAAAAAGCAAAAAGGGCAATTAAAATTAGTATTTGGACTTTTGTTTTCAGGAAAAGATGGAGAAAAAAAATAATACAATAGCCTGCAGAGTGCAATTTCAGGAACAAAGAATAAGAGACAACCCTTACCTTTTCTCTAGTTTGGTAACAGTCTCAATATTTTCTTTTTCTCCCCCTAAGCTTTAAATTTTCAGTTTCTCCTGACAAGCTTATTCCAGATTACATCCTGTCCACCAAATATTTTTCAAAACTGTGTCAACTCAGCAGCATGCAGAAAAATAGAATTAAACAAAATGAATTAGGCCATTTACAGCTTTTCAAATGACTCCTTAGCAATGGTGGTGGTGACGGTATGGGAAAAAATATTCCTATTTTTGCACAAATAGTTTCTAAAGTATATGGTAGTACACAGGCTGGTTGTTGCGTCCCAAAACCACTTCTCTCTGTCCTACACGTCAGCACACAGCTCTACACTAGTGACTCTGGTTTCCATGGAACACTGAAGAGATAGCTCAGCCCAAAGGCAGCATTTCCTCCTTGTGTTTGGGAGATTCTGCCATTGAGACACCATGCAGGCCAAGGGGAGTGTGGAAGTGAATATGGGAATTCTGATCAGAGGAAGACTGGAGAGAAAGAAGCATACCATTTTCTACTTTCAGATAAGTATTTATCAGTCAGATCTTGAAGAGCAGTCTGGATTTAAGTGGGACCTAGCTAGGGAAGGTATCAAAACAAGAAGAGGAAAACAAGAGCTGTACATGGTTTGCTTTTGTTGATATGGATGAGGAAAGTCTACAGCCTGGTAGGGAACTTACCCCATTTGTCAGGTTTGGGACAATTCTGTGCTAAGAATATTTCACTCAGGGCAGCACAACCCCTGCTGAACTATAATGGTTTGAAAAGGAGAAAACATGTATGTAAATAACCAGAGTTAAAAATCAGGCTTCAGTGAATCTAGTTAGCTCTACCTTTAAGGAAAGTCTAGGGGAAAATTTGGGAAAAGTTCACACCTCAAAGAAATGAGGTGAAGGATCAATGAAGGGAGATCTGCAAATATCCATTTTCTCTAAGGAAGAACTTGCTGATTAATGTCCTCAAAATTTAATTTTAAACTTAGGGGTTGAAGAGAGTTTTTGACTCATGCAGACCTGGCTAAGCCAGGAAAGCCAAAACCAGTGGACCTTTTATAGTTGTTCTTGTCAATATTGGCATTAATGAAGGAACCAGAAATCCAGGGCTAAGCAAAAACAAAGGCTTCTCACCTTCTGTGAAGCATGGCCTGGGTTCACAACAAGCTAGGCTTCCTTGCCATGGCCACCTCTCTGACTGATGGACCAATAAGAGGTGACAGTGGGCAGGGAAGGAGTCACAGGGAGTTAACTACTGGGGTATTGAGCAGTGTTCCCCATGTGATCAGATCATGGCACAGCTATATAAAACATATGCAAAATGCTTAAAAACTTCCTCTGAGCTAGTGGACAAAACTCCATGTTGAAATAAGCACATGCCAATATGTCAATGGTTTTTCATGAGAATAGTTTATTTTTGATGTATATCAAGTTCACTTGGAGGCATTGGGGCATGAAGCAGGGAAATAATGAACTCTGGACTATCTGGGTTCAAATTCTGCCTCAGAGTAGACTAATTCCATAACCTTAATTATATGTTTATGTCTTGATTTTCTAACTATGAATTAATAATTTTTATTAAACCATCAATATATAACATTAATAATTAAATCATTAACATATAATATTGACAATTAAATTATTACTATATAACAGCAATAATTTAATTATTAATATACAACATTAATAACCAAATTATTAATATATAAGATGTTATATTATATAATGATATAATTATTGTATGCATTAATAATTTTACATTAAGATGTTAGGATAATGTTGGAATAACCAGTTAAATAGCAAAAGGATAATCATATTACAATGATAATGATATAAAATGATATAAAAATGATAATATACCTGGTTCACAGAAATGTGAATATTATATGAGATTATTTGTGAAAAGGAATTAACATATAAAGGAGTGTCACCAACAAATGACACTCAAGACATGTTAGCAATCATGATTTATATTAGAATATATAATTGTATTTTTGTTTTTTCTCCGATACCAACATTTTTCTAGTTTCTTATCTATTACTTACCTCTGATTGTAGGTAGGGATTGCTCTATTTTACACTGAAATCCAGGAATAGATTTTTGAGCAACTTGTACAATATGCCTACTGCTATGACAGTCCTTTGTGTTCTTACCTCCCTAATCAGAGAACACAGTGTGAAGATTCTCTTAGGGAAAATAATGAAAGCAAGGCTAATTAACAATACAATTACTTAACACTTCACCTCTTCTTTCTAAAAGGCTGGCATCATCTTTTTCAGTCTTCACATTAAAAAATCACAATTTCCCTTTCTCTTGATTTTTATCATATTTCACTTGTGGGTGCATATTCAAGGATAAGGATTAAATTTTATTCAATTTAATTGGACAAATATTGACTAAGACCTACTACGTGTCAAGTAATCTCCTGATTACAGCAGGGCACATGACATTTCTGTTTTGGTGAAATAAATATTCTAGAAAAGGGGAGAGGACTCAATAACAAGCAGTATAATTAAAGTGAGTAAAGTGAATAATATGAAAGGATATATTATAAGCAAAGGAATAAACAAAGTAGGCTAAGGTAAAGTGAATGGGGAGCAAAAGATGAGAGTTAGTTGTGATTTTACATATATGGTTCACTTTGGGTGTCGCTGAGAGGTGATAATTGAATGGAGATGGAGTGTCACAGAGGAAAGTGAAGAAAGAAGATTCTTGACAGGAATAACAGCTTGTTCAAAGACCCTGAGTAGAGCACAGGCATGACTCCCCTGTAATGGCATGCTGAGCAAAAGAAACCCTTGTGGTAGACCTAGAGATATGCTGCTTCATGGAAGGTCTTACTCAGTGTAGAGTCGTTAGCAGACAGACTCCAGCTAGGCAATTTTTTAGCATTGGCTTCAGCTACAGTTGCCGCATCCAATATCATCCCTTTCAGGGCAGACTGCCTCCTAGATCTGAATAGTATAAAAGCCCATCCAGTTCGGCTCAGTGAGGGACACAATGATGGACTCCCAACATTGGCTGAGGCTTTGTTTGGCTTGTATAGCAGTTCATCTTTTCACTCTGTTCAATATGCCTCCTCCCTTTCACAGGTTTTGATCTAACAGAGCACCTAATCTTTGATAATGCTGAATTCATATTGCTATAATGCATTGCAACATGTATCGGCGCTAAAAATTCATAACTTTTAAGGGGGAGAATTACCTGGTAGGAGGATCATAGACTTTGGATTATGACTCATCATTAACTATGTGCCCTTTGACAAGTTTCTGAATCTTTAATCTTTAATTGTCTCTCATTTGGAAAATTGGGATAATAATTTTAACTCTCTTGATTTTTGAGTAAGTTAAATTATGTAATAGGGCTATAAAGTTCTATGAGAGATTTTCACATAGTAATGCACAGAATTTAATTAATTTAATAATTATTTTGTGTTCTTTTTGCAATTAATTTTTAAAATGTTTTAAAATGCATAATGCACATGACAGAAATTTGCTCAGATTCATAAATGAATTTCTTATGGTGAACATATCCACGTAGTTAGATTTCATGCCAAGAAATGTAATACTAATCACACTTCAAAATCATCCCTAGTCTCCTAGCCACTGACTCAGCAAAGTTAGCATCAGAGAATCATTTCCTATTTTTGACTTGTATAAAAGTGGAACTAAACAACATGCATCCTTCTGTCTTCTTTTGCTCACATTGTGTTTGTGATATTCACCGATATTATTATGTGCATTTGCAATACATTATTTTTCACTACTATAGAAATTAGATTGAAATTATAATGAAATTGGAATTTCATTATAGTATTCCGTGGTATGACTGCTTCACAGTGCATTGTGCTTTCTGATGCCAAGGAGCGTTTGGGACTATTGCAGGTATCATTGTGATGAATATCTCACACGCATCTTTTTTTTTTTTTTGTGCATGAATGTATGTCTTTCTCTGGGGTATTTTCTAGAATGAAATCACTGAGTCTTAAGGTATGTGTTTATGTATATAGGAGCAAACACTTTTCTAAAATAATTACACCATTTTGTATGACTAAGTGAAGCATATGAGAGTTTGTCTTGCTTTGCATTCTTGCTGATACTGGACAGAATACATTATTTAGCTCTTCTCATGTGGATGTATACTTATATTGTGGTTTAATTTGCATATTCTGAAGACTAATGAAGGTTAGCAACTTTAATGTACTTATTAACTTCTAATAACTTTCAAAATAAATTTAGTATTCAACTGTATGGCTCATTTTTTTTTTTCTATCAGGCTTGTTGCCTTTTTCATAATGTGTTAGAAGTTATTGCATTATTCTGGATATAAGTCCTCTGTTTAAAACTTGGGCTAGACCGAACTGTTTCCACTTTATGGTTTGCCTTACTTAATGCTTAATGGTGTCTTTTGTAAAGTTATGACTCTCAATATTGTATAATTTAATATATTTGTTAAATGACTAACACCTGTACATCTTAATTAAGAAATCTTTGCTTATGCTAATGTTCTGAGCAGTTTTTCTGTATTTCCTTCCATACACATTAATATTTTAATTTTCATATTAATATCTGTAATCCATCTGGAATTGATATAATGTTAAGGGTCAAAACACTTTAAAAAATATGCATATCCAACCGATCCATTTAATGAAGTATTTTCCTTTTTCTACCGTATCACAATTTTTCTACTGTACCACAATACCAACTTTGTCATAAATTAGTCATTTCCATATATGAAAGAATGATTTTTGATACATCTTTTCCAGTTTTTCATTTGTCTTTGTGTCAAAACCATATTATATTAACTAATTATATGGAATGTTAAAGTTTTTCAGTTTTTATTTTTTACAAAAATTTTTCTAGTCACTCCTGGCCTTCTATATCATTCTATAAATTAAAATTTAAACTAAAACCAAAACAAATCTTCTGGAATTTGTGAAGGAATTTGGAGAATGCTTGGATTTATAAAACATTGAGTATTTAAATCCATTACCATAACTATCCCTTTAGATATTTATTATTTTAGTTTCATTTACTAATGCTATATAGTTTTTGCATAGCAATCTTGCACAGTTTTCATGTTTTATACCTGAATATTTGATTATAATGAAGAGCTTATAATTAATATCAGTGTATAAAATACCATGTCATGTCTCTTTATGATGATTAAGACTACACAACTAGTTTTTACATATGAATTTTATGTCAGTGACTTGTCATAACTACTCATTAATTGAGATAAACTCCCTGTACACTAATTTGGATTTTCTGGGTATATAATTGTATCT
Organism: Uropsilus gracilis; assembly: GCA_004024945.1. Classification (NCBI taxonomy): domain Eukaryota; kingdom Metazoa; phylum Chordata; class Mammalia; order Eulipotyphla; family Talpidae; genus Uropsilus; species Uropsilus gracilis. The sequence continues at coordinate 45,397 of PVHY01002612.1, read as the reverse complement.
TTTTCAAATAACAAAAGTCAACTCTTTTCCTTTCTAATTTGAATCTTCTTTTAATTATTATTTTCTTTTTCTTATTTTATTTCACCAGAAAATACTTTTTGGATTTAATTGATATTCTTAATTTATATAGACACCTTTAAGTCACTCCTTCTCTCACAGGGAAGAGATTAAATATTTCATTATTAATTATATTGCTGTAGAAATTTTGGTACATAATTATGAGATAAAGAAAATTCTCTGCTATTTTGCTAAGAGCTTTGACCATAAAAGGAGTATTGAATTCAATTAAAAGTGCTTTCTGCATATATATTTTATTCTTTCTCATTCTATAATATTATATAACACTGAATTTTAAATATTACATCATTCTTGTTTTTCTGAAATAATTTCCATTTTTTCATATATATCACCTTTTATTTGGTTGTGCATTGGCTAATATTTTGCTTAATTTTTATATATTTGTAGAAAATATGATCTGTATTAACTTAATATGTTCTCCTCAAGCTTTGTTACAAAGATGTTTTTCCCTTCATTTGTCCATTTCTTTTACTTCCTTGATCTCTGAAGTTATAGTTTTCACTTGTCCCACTATTAGCAATAAACATGCAAGTGAAAATTTACTTTCAAGTGGTGTTTTTGAGTCTTTTAGGTAGATGCTAACAAATGGAATTACTGGTACTTATGAAAAACCCAATTTTAATCTTTTAACATGCCTCCATAGTGGTTTCCATAGGAGTTAGGTCAATCTACATTCCTACTAACCATGTAGGAAGATTTCATTTTCTCTACATCCTCACCAGCACTTGGTTTGTTTTGTTTTGTTTTGTTTTTTTTTTAATGGGGCATTCAAAAATCTGTACAGTTAAAGCAGCTATAGCTAAAGTGAGAAAAACTCCTTATTGAGTGGGAGAAAATATTTGCACATTAGAAATCTGACAAAGTGATACAGGGTGGTGACACAGTTAAAAATTGTATTGGTGCCAAAATATCCTGGTAGACAGAGTCTGAGAAAAAGACCCCACAAGAGAGAAAATGGGAAGCAGGAAGAGAAGGGGTATTAAAAGGAGGAGCCAGGAGAGAAGAACAAGGAAAGGAAAGAGAGATGAGAATGGCAGACTGATAGAATAGGCCCACGTGGCCTGACCAGGGCAAACCCCCTGGAAGAGTGAACTGGTGGTGGCAAGGAGTCACATGGTGAGAGAGTGGCCAGCAGAGATGTAGCCCATGTGAAGTCAGATGCCAGAATGACAGACTGGGGGTGACCAGGGGCTGCTGAGGGCAGGCCTGCTGAATGTGGCCAGATGCTGCCAAAGGCAGGCCTGGTAAAGGAAATGTGTAGAGCCGCAGCAAGGCAACATATTTGGAAAACTGATTTTGTATCAGCATCTGTTGGAAAAATTTCAAGAGCCTTAGAGAAGCGGAGCAGTTTGGAACACTGGAGAGAGAAGAAGCAAAGAGAAGATGCTGGAGAAAGATTGGACTTTTCAATGCCTAAAAGGGTACCATCTTGAACTTGTATTTGGGACTTCTGGAATAAATGGTGATTGGGGTAAAATAACTGGCCACTTGTGGCATTAAGGACTTTTCATTTCCCTGGTTAATTTCACTTATTAATAAAACCCTGTATTTAAACTGCTTGTGACTTTGGCAACTGCTGTGTGTGTAGTAATGTAAGTAATGTGGACCTGTGACCTTGTTGGTTAGAGGTTTTTGCTCCTTTTAACCCAATTTCAAAAGGACTGATTTGAAGATCTACAAAGAGCTTGCATAGTCAACAAAAAGAAAAAAAAATGACCCAATCAAAAATGGGCAGAGGAATAAGCAGGCATTTCTCTAAGCAAGACATACAGACAGCATATAGGCACATGTATAATGTTCATCATCACTTATTATAAGGAAAATTGAAACCAAGACCACAGTGAGCTATCACAATATGATTTTTCTTATGGATAATAATTTTATAATATTCTTTAATGTGCCAGTGCTCTGTGTCTCTGAAGAACAAGAGTTGGTGGTCTTTATACAGAGGCCTGGGTCGTAAATATTTTATTATTGACAACTCAGTAAATGATACTTGGTACACATCCTTGGGACACTACTAAGAATGTATGACACTAAGGCATAGAGAATGATCCTTGTAGGGATGATAATCAAATAATTGAGAGGAAGCAGCATAAGTAAATTGCAGAGTGATAATGTGTTAAATGGGTGATAGTGACTATAAGGTAGTTTTTTAGAACAAAGAAGAATTCATCAGGACTATAGTATTGGCAATATCTACTGTAGTTTCTGGAGAAAGAACAAAATTCTTATGTAATATCTGGCATAATAACATATATGGAACTATACTGACAGTAAATTGTCCCCTTTTCAATCCAGAAAAATCTCTTATTATCACACTAGAATAGTTTTCAGTGACAGAATCTTCAACATTCTAATGCATGTTTCTGATTTTTAGACTTCTAATATTGATGTTAAATTTAAATCCATATGGGGTCGTAATCTTCTCTCATTCTATCTCTTTTTCCATGTCTGTTACTAGCTCTTTGTCTTTATGTGTCTGCTTTTTTCAGAAGGGAATGTGATTAAATTAATTGGTTTAAAAATACACTGTATGTCATGCTGTGAATATTGGGTTTAAATACAATTGCAGTAGGTTGCACTAATTAATTAATTGGGTTTTATTTTACAAGCTTAGAGTTAAGGGTGCTTGAACATAATATGTAAATTTATGCAGAATGTGCAAATCAGTATTTTGATTCAAGCATCCTGTCAAAGAAAAAGAAAAGAATATAAAAAATATGATGTAAGCTAGATCTGCTTATTCTATGGGTTGAATTATCATTGAAGTAAATCTATAAAGGATCTGCATTGGGTAGGGATATTACTTAGGAGAGATGGACTAAGAAACCTGGAACTTAGAGAATTTAAAGTTAATTTATTTCAAAATTTATATAGCTCAAATGATTAAAGATAGGATAAAAGGTATTGATTAAAATGAAAGCTTTCCTCTGAGCTGACTTTCAATAACCTGTTTATATTTTAACTGATAGCTTGTTTTTAGTACTGTGTCCTGGGGTTAACCTCACTTGTATCCACTTACTTAGCCATCATTTAATAAGCCTCCATAGTGTGCCTTGTACATAGAAGTTTGGAGATAGAGAGATTAGCAAAATCTAAACCTTCTTGAATGTCTCTAACTTTAAAGGTATACATGTACCCATAATTAATTATAATGCACTGTGATAATAATGCTAATAAATGTCAGGATTGCTAGCAGATCTGGCTTAAAGTAATGCTCTCTCCAGTCTAAGAAATGCTATTAATAGTCAAATGTGGGATTTTTACTTGATTAAGAATTCATTCAGTGACAAATAACAAAAACTCCACTACAGTGGTTTAACACAAATGAAAGTCAGCTTTTGTCACAGAATTAAAATGCTAAAGTAGTGGTCACTGGTGTTAAGTTTAGCAGCTCAATAACTAGTCAGTTAGTCCAATAGTTAGTGCTTAGGTTGCAAAGAGTTATTTGGCATCTATCTTGATGGTCCAAATAGCTATTTGAATATCCTCAGCCACCAATTTTGCTGATAGGTGGAAAGAATGAAAGATGGAGAAGGGGGAGGAGAATCTTCAATAAATTCACGTTTTTATTGGGGAATGGAAGCCCTTTTCCTCTCTTGGCCTAACTTCCCATCACACATCTTTATTAGACCCAGGAACCATGATCAAATTTAAAGCAATCACAGCAATACTAGTGCTTTGACTGACTCTTGGGTCATAGTTTATATCTCTGATGATGAAGCTCAACTATCACATCAAGATAATCACTTCACATGTGCTCTCTGAACTTTTAAAATATTCCTGAAAAGAAAAAAAGGGGGGGGTATTACAAAGAAGTTACTGTCATGACCTTCACATCTCAAAAAATATCAGTAGATATTGCTTATTACCCCACTCAATTATATTGAGTATTTCTCAATATAATTTTCCTCATTTTTCCTGTTATTCAGCCTCCCCAGGCTCACACAGACACTTCTAAGCTTTTCTCTTTATCCCTTTCTCTTGCATTACCATCCAAAGCTCACTCAACTCTGTCAAAATTTAGTGCAGCTCACTTTTGGCAGTTGATACCTTCTATTCACATCACTTTTTATTCCAAATAATTCTGCCTGTCACCTCCTTCCTAGAAACTTTTTTTAAATAATTTTTTTATTTATATATAAATTTCACAACTTTGTAATCTCAATGGTTTGCCCCCCCTTCTCTCCCCCCCCTTTTCCTCCTATTCATAGTTGTGCGCTTCATTTTGGTGCTTAGCTTGTTTTGACTTTCCTCAAGGCTTTTGTTTATTTATTTATTTTTTTCACTATATCCCATACATTAGTAAAACCATTTGGTTTCTGCCTTTTTCTTTATGACTTGTTTCTGCTAATATGATTTCTTCTAAATGCATCCATGTTGTTATGAAGTCATTGAATTTGTCATTTTTAATTGATGAGTAATATTCCATCATGTATATATACCACATTTTTTTCATCCAGTCCTCTGTTTTGGGGCATTTAGGTTGTTTCCATGACCTTGCAATTATAAATTGTGCTGCAGTAAACATCCAGGTACAGGTGTCCTTTTGTACCCACATTGAGGTCTCTTTTTGGGTAGATTCCCAGAAGGGCAATTGCTGGGTCAAATGGTAGTTCCATTTTCATTAGCTTGAGGGTCCTCCACACCCCTTTCCATAGTGGTTGAACTAGTTTACATTTCCACCAGCAGTGTAGTAGTGTTCCTTTCTCTCCACGTCCTCGCCAGCAATTTGTGTTGCCTGTTCTTTGGATGTGGGCCATTTTTACTGGTGTAAGGTGGTATCTCATTGTGGTTTTGATTTGCATTTCCCTCATTACTAGAGATGTTGAGCAATTTTTCATGTGCCTGTTGGCCATTTGTATTTCCTCTTTGGAGAAGTGTCTTTTTAGTTCTTTTCCCCATTTTTTGAATGGGCTTTTTGTTTTGCTTTTGTTTAGTTGTGTGAGTTCCTTGTGGATCTTCGTTATTAAACCCTTATCACTCATGTGGAGAGCAAAGATTTTTTTCCCATTTGGTTGGGCATCGTTTAGTTTTTTCTGTTGTCTCTTTTGCTGTACAGAAACTTTTCAGTTTGATGTAGTCCCATCTGTTTATGTTTTCCTTCATTTTTTTGCCATCTGTGGATGTTTCCAGAAATGGATTTCTGAACTGTAGTTCATGGAGAGTTTTGCCCAAGTTTCCTCTATGTATGCTATGGTTTCAGGTCTGATCTCTAAGTCCCTAGAAACTTCTTTTTGGAGTACCTAACTGAGGAAGAACACATAAGTAAAAGAGACAGTTCCCTAAATTCTGGCAGTCTTCCTATAGATATTCAACCTATTATTTAAATTCTGTTCTATGAAGATTAAGGATTGTCCCAGATAACTAATCAGAAGTTTGCCTCTTCCTTAGAAAAAAAGAATTTAAGGTAAAGTGAGAGGAAAACCAAGGGATACAACAAAGTAAGTTTTGTTCTTGTTACATGATAACATTTTCAACAGATGTTTAAATGAATATTAATTGGTCACTTAGCAGAGAGAATTCAATGATACATTCAAAAAATGGGTGACTGGCACTTTTAGAATTAAAATATGAAATGGAGTAAAGGAATTAATAGAGTGGCAGAAAGAAGAGGTAAGGTAAGAGTCAAACAAAATAAGAGCAAAATTTTGGGATAAAATATGGGAAAATAATTTGAATTTGTTTTCCATCTGTCCTTAATTTCAACCACTGGATATTTCCAACTTTGTTTTCTGACTACATTAGCTATATCTTTAAAACTTTTTTCCATAAAGAAAGTAGATTTCACAAAGTTCCCCCTGCTTATTTTGCCTCTTCTTGTACTAATTCTTAATAAGAACTATGTGGGAAAAGGTAGGATAACTGCATATTAATAACTAGTTTCCGACACACCAAAATTTGAGATATCTTTAATTTTTAATTAATAAGGTATATGATTTTAATTTAAATGTAATTTAATTTAATCATGGCAACATAGTTTATAACCATTCTAGTACTGGTTTAGTAGGAATTGCTTTTTTAATTTCTTAAAATAAGAAATTCACATAGTTGACTATAACAACTGGTGGTGTTCAAAAAAAACAAACCTCACATTTGATCCATATATTTGAATTCCAAGCAACATTTTTTTTTTAAAGCAGCTTTACATTACAACATTACTTAACTATCAGGTGTACATCATTGAAAAATCAACATGTTTGTATACTTTATTAACATTAAAAGTCCAAATCTATCTTCATCATATAACTATCCATTTTGTTCTCTTTTTCCTTGTCCCTTCTGGTAATTGCTTGTTAATTATACAGTCCAAAATTTTATTTTTGTTTTATTTATTTCATCTACTTATTTTTCTTATATATCACATAAAGCTAAAATATAGACTGTTTCTCTTTTTTATCTAAGTTATTCATTAAGCATAGTGCCTTGTAGGTTCATCTATGTTGTTGCAAATGATAAGAATTTGTATTTTTTAATGATGGAATATTAATATTATTCTGGAATTTTATATCTGCAGTGATTTTCACATTGACAATATTAAAGGATTATAACTTGAATTCAATTAATTATTCATGCATGCAATCAATAGCATATATCCTGAAAAGTTCTAACATATATATTGAATTTCTTGGACTCATAGTGACAAGCAGAAGACATTTTCCCACATGGCCATTTCCAATCTCATCTGTAGGCCAAAGATTTTCTACTTCAGGAATGAAATGTTACAAAACTCCCATTTTTAGTGAGTCTTTTATTAAAAGTAAAACATGTATGATTATATTCAAAATGAAAAATAGCATTCCTTCTAGTAACGGATTTGATTCAGTGTCATAATTCAAGCTCAGATGTATTAACTAATCTGATTTTCACTTTTGTCTACCCTTACTACTATTGCATGTAAATCTATAATTCTTACTTCTGTTTTCCCAAAAGTTAAACTGGGGTAAAGAGGATCAAAGGTAGGGTACATTACTGCTTACAGTATCTTTTGTCTTTGTGTCTTTTAAAAATTTTATTTGGTGAATGGATCCTGTTGAAAGGATACATTTTGTAATTCTTTTGGGTTGCTCCTAAGATATCTTGCCTCAGTCTTTCTCTCACAAAGACCATTAAAAATTCTAGTTTAAAAGAAGCCTTGTATACTTCCTTGTTCTATCCATAAAAGTGTTGTTTGGTCCTAGCATAGCCCTCTAATTCTTTTATGTTTGAACAGACAGGTGCTATGGATAATGTGTCATCGGTTTTATAATTATCAGGCATGTATCAAGTTCATACCTTCAAGTCCCCCTAGAGGTTACATAAATATGGTATTCTTGAGGAGGCCTTTTAAAAGTTCAGTCATTTTAAAAATAATTAATTAATTATTATTATTTTCTTACAACCTCAGGCATATTTGTATAGTTGTTGATGCCCTTATATATGACCCACCATCCTCCCCCCACTCCCACTTTCCCCTATGTTCACTCCCATTCCCCTCTCCTTCTAAGTACTTGATTGATGTTTGTCCCATTAGTCTCTTTTCCTTTTCTGGTACAATGTCCTTTTCCTGGGTGAGAACCTGAGCTTCTGGGACTTGGCACACGGTGCTGCTTAAATTTCCAGGGGTAATTTTGAGGCCTATAGCCAGCTAATGAGCTTCCCAGTAACCCCTTGCAGTTCAGGTGTGTGGTATTGTTTTTCAGGCTCCTTTATTGTGACATTTCCTATGGTGAAATCGACAGTCTCCTTTACTCCAGAACCATGTGTTCCCTGGGACTCATGCTTCCTCATTCATGCTGGCTGCCTCCTCCATTCTGATGTCTGTCCCATGGTGCTGGTTTCGAGCCTTCTAGTTCTGACCTCTGGTGGGTGTTGGAATCCCAACTCCCAGTCTTTTGTGTTAGAAGAGCTCCCCTTTGAGGAAAGACTCCCACATGTTGTCTGTCCTGTTTTCCTTTCTTGCATTTATAGTTTTGCCTTGGAGTTGCAGTCCATTCTCTGTGGCTTTCCTCAGTGACTGGAAAAGGAGCGCACTTAGCTTATGTCAGTTGTATCTCTGGATTGGGGTTTGGATCCTTAGCCCCACACTGTTGTAGGTGTAGCTCTTTGACAGGTCACCTCTATATCTGGTCTCACAGCCTTGTCTCTTTTGGTTCTACCAGGATCAGTGTGAGTCCTTCCCAGGTGGCGATTATGTTCAAGGGCTTATGATTATGTTTGTTTGTTCTTTGCTTTTCCTATATATCTGCAGATACGCTGTTGGTTTTCTCATTCATAGTGAGATTTGATAGACGTGGGAGTGAAGTAGAGACCCTTCCCATCGACCACCACAGAGGTGCCTCCATGCTCCCAGTCACCCTAGAAGCAGCATGAGCCCCCCCCCCCCACTAGATCCAAAGGCCGTTGGGTGGTATGGTGATGTAGGTTACCAAAACCCCTGCTGGTGGCCTAAACTGCTCATAGCAGGAGTGTGTGGGGAGAAGAACCTCTCCTGGATGCCGTCCTTGCAGGAAGATTTTCCAACCTCAGTCAGTTTTTTTGATGAGAGACATTTTCATCACTCTTCCACAACATTCCTCACTGCGAAAAATCAAATTCTCTCCTGGCAGAGACTGGGGGTCACTTACATGTTGACAGTGAGCTGTGTGTGTAAAGAGGTCTGGCAATGTCAACTGGAACATTTCACCTCTTGTCACTTCCTCTGTTGGTCTATGTTGCACACAAATCTGAAATAGGGTGAGTTGTATTTTGACATCTGTTTATTTATATCTCTTTACTGGGCTCTATGTCTGATATCAGTACAAGTTGTATAAGTCTCAATTTCTGTATAAAAATATGCATTTTCAGTATCTGAGTCAAATATTCAAACAATAGAAATGCAAGTCATATGAAGCTGAGTTACAGAGTTTTGCATGCTTCCTCAGTGTCACATCTTCTTAGTCTCACTTCTTACTTCAGGTAGTACTGCATCAACCAGCTCCATGAGAGCTTTGACCAACCTTATGAAAGGACAAAAAGCTGACTATCAGGCCCTGCTGCGCTGTTCGTCATGGCCCTTCTTCAATTTTATAAACAATTTTCCTCTCACCTGTCCAGAGTCTCATTTTGTATTGTTCTGGGGTGTGTACCCAGAGTTTGACTGGAGTCACCAAATAAAATTTTAAAAAGACTCAAAGGCAGAAGAAACTTCAAGATGGTAATGCACCCTCACCTTACTGTTATTATTAAATAAAGCAACAATTCAAAATGGTGATGTTATGGAAGTGAGAGCTCTTAATGAAGGACTTGGTAACAAATTCTTTACAAGACAAGCAGTTTCCAGTTTCTCACAACAAGAATGTAACTATGTAGATGCTTGATTATTAATTTTGATTTTGATAAGGCATAATTCTTAAAATATATTACTTGTAGATAGTTTAAATAATTGATGTTACTATAGGAAAAATTGATTTTTTATTTCCAACTACTTATTTACTATATTAAGCTGCTAAATATTTAACTTCCACATAAAGTAGAAAGAATAGAATTGATGGAGCACTGTATCATATTCTAGCAGTAATTAACATGTATTCATGAATACATGAACTAACCTTAAAAATTTTATATCTTTTCAAACCTTTCATTTGCAAAAGCATGGATGAAGCTAAATGGAATCGTGCTAGTGGAAATCATGCTAGTGGAAGATAGAGAAACACCAGGTGGTCTCATTTACATGTGGTATATGGGGAAGACAAACAAAAGGACAAGAACAAATTAAAGTTAGCAAACTGAACAGAAGTAAAGCATACAGCAGATTAGGTGGAAGGTAGGAGTATGAATTGGGGGAAGGATGAGCACAAGTGATCAGAATAACAATTCATGGGTAACATTGTGGTAGAAGTTCAATGATGTAAAATATGCAATTAATAAAAAATTAAAATTATGTCTTATTAAATTGTTTTTGATAATATTTACATCAATTACTAATTAAAACAAGAAGTGGATTTGCTCTATGTTTATTCTACCTCATATGCTGTTATAAAAATATTAATTTAATTAAAATACTTAGTGTTATAGTCCTGGCAAATAGAAATTTATGGGTGAGTGACCAATGTAATATTTCATGCATAAAAATATAGCACAGGAAGATAAAATTCTGTGAATGAAATGAATGACTATATAAGTTCAAGGAGAAAAAGAAATGTTTTAAAAGACTCATATTTTTAAAATGAATATTGAAGTGTATCAGATTGATAGGTAATTTTCCATTGAGCATGTTTAAATGAATGAGGTAATAGTATTCCTTAAGTCAACATTTATAATGTATCAGAAATTATATCCTTTGCATTGAAAGGTTTTAGATGTCACCTTAAAAATATGAGAGAGCTGTATACTTTAAAAAAAATTATGTTTTGATTTATGTCAGTGAAGTGTTTGGTGGGGTGTCTTAAAGATGCATTTAATTTCCCCATTGTTTTTACTTAGATTTAATATTTTGTAAGTTTAAAGATACTGTTTCTAGAAATGAAGTTTTTTATGCACTTTTTTTTTGCATATGATTTAGAAAGTATCACTTTTTGTACTGAGTGGCAACAGAGGCAGGAGGCTTGATAAAACTGAGGGTAACTAAGTCCCCTTCAGTCCACTTCTTGGAGATAAGCAGAGACACACACGTGGACTGATGGCTCTGTGGTTGTTATTTGGTGCTTTTACTTTAAGATTTGACACTACTTATGTATTTATTATTGCCCTTTTTGGTAATTTGCATTTCCATGAACTTATATCTATCAAACTAAATGTTTTCTTTTTGAGAGCTTTATTATTGTATTATGTTCTCTTTTATTTTTTTCTAAATTGCTACTATTATCTCCAGAACACTATTATATACAATGTAATTTTTGTTTCTTTAATCCATCCTTATTTCAGTAAAAGCAAGAAGATTGATAAAGGGGTTAAAAGAGTTGACAAGAGTCCAAAATAATATCCTGATCTTAAATAAACAAGTTGAGGATAATGATGGTGTTTTTAAAAGGAGAGTGGTGTAGGATGGGGTGCTTATTTGGATATTCTGGATTTGAGTTGGGCTTGCTTGAGGTCAGAGCTGTTGCTGGCATGTAGAGATTTATCAGTAAACTGAAAATCATGGGCCCTCTAGGTCAAATCCTTCTGTGTCAATGAGTTACACCTTTATGTGAAGAAAGTATCCTTTCTTCAGGTGCATGCAGCCAAGGCCCAGGTTTAGTAGAAGGTCTTTCTCACACTTCCCCCAAACACACTGCTAAGATTTTTTTGCATTGTGCAGACTAGATAACTGTGATTGCACTCCTGCAGGAGATAGGTCATTGACAGCTAACCCTGATTTGCCAATAGATATTTGCTTTGTTCAAAACCAGAAAATTTTATTCTAGAAAAAAGAATCTTAACTTCTACTATTTTTCTAGATGGGATCCTGGGAAAGATATTCTGACTGAATTCATGGTAACTTTTACATTCAGCTTGAGCAATTTCTAGTAGACCAGTTAGGGAACTTCATATATATGCTTAATTCTGTGTCAATAATAGTGTATGTTTTATCACCCTGCAGAAACTCCTCCTCCTTTTTTTTTCTTATGCCTAAAATTCACAATATCGGAGTAAATCAGTTTGAATTTGTCATATGCTGAGGTATTACCTATTGAATCCATGATTAAGCAACACATTTTATCAGGAAAAGAAAAACTGATACCATGCACTAGTTTATTTATCTGTGAAAGGATTGTTATTAAGAAATTTGAATCTGAGTAACAAAGAAAAGGCATTTATCTATTCATTCAGTCAGTGTGCTATATTTTGGGTTCTATCATTGGTGTCAGGAAAAAGCAAAACACTTTTTCTTCCTTAAGGCGCTCAATTCAGTTAAAAAAAACTTGTGCAGAAAATGCAATACAATCTGTGTATTTCAAAGATATGTACAAAATGTTGTAGTATGGAGTGAAACCTAGGAAGAGTCAATTTTGCCATGTTGGGAATACATCAGTAAATAAAACACCATCTGAGTTTGTTACAGATCGAATATTTGTGTGCCCACCCCTACCACAGCCCCATATTATAAATTGAAACTCTAATCCCTAATCAACTGACATTTGAACATGGTGCCTTTGAAAGATAATCAGGAGAACTAGATTTTTGTCATGAAAGTGGGTCCTTAGTAGTGGATTGATGAGTTCCTAAGTGGAGAGACAGAGCACTCTCTTTCTCTCTCTCTACACACACACACCCTAGGGAAAGTTATATGAGGGTGTGGTAAGGAGTTGCAGCTCAGGGAGCCAGTTCTTTCCAGAACCTGACCATGCTGGCATCATAATCTCAGAGCGAAAATAATGGTCTATTATTTAGGACATCCAGTCTGTGTTATTTTGTTATACCAGTCCATATTGAATTTTACAGTTGAATTGGAAGAATGCATAAGGATTTCTCATAGACTTTTTACTAGATATCTTACACTTGACTCCTTGGATCTTTTCCCACTCTTCTAAGTGTTATTCTCTGCTCTACAGAGTGTGTGCTCATCTTTCTTGGGCTCTGACTGCCTGTTGGCGAGTCCTGAAAGAAGATGTGAGGGAATGGGGCAGAGAGGAGGTTGTGTTATTTTTCTTTGCCCTGGCAGAGTTACCTCTGATTCTCTGACTCAATTAAAGGTTACTGTTCCCCTTAATTGGCAGATATCTTCTTCTATTCCTTATTGCTCCCTTTTTGTCTCTAAGTTCATGAGTGGTGAGTAACCCTACCCCATCACTAGCCCCAGGGAACTGCATTATCCCTTTTGGTTTATCTGCACCCTGCCCAAGTTTGCAAATAGTGCCTTATTAAACCCTACTCAAAGCATCCTAATTTGAGTGTACCATCTGTTGCCTGCTGGGACCCTGACTGTTTCAGGCTGTAAATTGTATGAGGACATAGCTTTCTAACTCACCCAATAAATGTTAGCTATTTTTAATATTGCATTGTGGTAATACTTTGAAATGTAAGCAATATATTTTTTCTCCCAATATTGCCTATTACCACTTTATGATTCCCAATTAGAGCATCTAGGCTGCTGATTTCACTGTTTCATCAAAAGGTTTATTATAGCCATGAGCAGAGAAAAAACTTTTAAGTATAAAAATGAATAGACTCCAGAGGACCTAAGACTTGGGAAAGACTCTGATAGACAGATTAGGATTTATAGACACTCAGCAGGGATGTGCTTTGGTTGGGACACTGCACCTCTGCTCAAATGGGAAGGCTGGGGTAGGAGAGAATGGGCCAAGGCTCCGGGAGGACCAGGGCATCCAAAACAGGCAGAATTATACTCAGGGAGATGACAGGATCCTAGGGAAGAAATTCCTACTTGGGGGATCGAGGTATGACCATCAGTCTCCCAGCTTTAGAGTATGACAGAAGTAGCAGAATGAATGCTCAAGTTACTGAAAAGGGAATAAAAATAGCGTTGAGTTCCCAGGATTTTGTCTATTAGTGATCAAAAGCTTGGTGAAGACAGATCAATTATCAGGGCATCAACAAACCATTGCCTTTTTCCAGTGCTTTGGTGCTACTGAGGATCTAAGAGCATAGACACAACCCCAGGGAGATGCTAAAAGGAAAGTCGATTAATGAATTGATTGATAGCAAACATTTATGCCCAGTAAAAGAATTCAATATAGAATATTTTAGATAAAATAGAATCAATTTTATTTATGGCATAGCCAAGGTTATAGGAATGAGTCATACTTGCTACATACCAAAAATATCAATAGCAACTATTATTCTTCTAATTATTTAGATAATTAGCATCCTCTGGGGATGGAGATTCCTCCAGGCAGAGGTGACAGCAAATTCTAAACTGAAGAGATCGGAAAGAGCATAATCCCAACAGGGAACTTGGGTGTGTGAGATTAGATAGGAAAGAAGCAGAAGATCAGGGGCAGGGTGACCAGCAGGGAATCATATTATGAATACATATAACCTCTTGTCAAGCAGTTTTACTGTGGCAAGCACACTGCTATTCATTGTTAATTCTTCATTGTACTTAATGATCCTGATAGTGCTCACTTAATAGAGAGAAGCCAAAGCTAAAGGGGTTGGGTTGGTACTGAAGGCACAACATCCAAGCCCTCAGCCCTGCCCAAGTTTACTTTCTCAAGAAAGAACATGAGGTCATGTGTGAGACTTGACATTTTATTGTGGAGACAAAGGGGGGAAATTACAAAACTGGTGCTACAGTGAGCAGTGTACCTTAAGAACATTCTGGTGGCAATGTGAGAGAAAATGCAGAGATACAGTAATGGAGGCAGCTAGAATAAGTTCAAGGCCTTCCATGGATCAGGTAAGGGAAATGATATTACAGAAGTTTCAAAAATTGGGGAATGACAGGAGGAAAGTGAATATTGGAATGAGTTGTGGCTAGAAACAAATAAGAACAAAGCTCTCCATGTTTCTGGGGTGTGTTATTTCAGAGGCAACAGTTTTATACTTACTGTTAATAATAATTACTGTTGAAAAGTATATAGCTTCATTATTGTGAAAGTTATGAAGGAGACAGAAATTGCCTGTTAGGGTTTGGAAAAGAGCTGACCTTTGAGCTGCTACTTAGAGAACTTATAGAATTAGGACTTCAGTGATGAGAGAGGGGAAAGAAAAGAAAAATGATGGGGAAGAGGAAACAACTATGTTAAACAGACATTTCCTAGTGTATTTAATGTAGTACTATTCATTCGAGCATATCTTGTAACGCATTGTATGTACATTGCGTTCATCTATAATTCATCTATAACTTATTCGTACTTCTTTAAACAAAGTTTGTCAAAAGAATGATGCATAAAAAATAAAACTATGACAGAAAAGAGGATGTGAGGCTTTGATGGTTCCTGGAGCAGTCATTAGTTTTTATTTTTTAGAGTTGTAAGTACCTACTTCCAATTGCAAGCTACCGATTTCAATAAGAGTATAGTGAAGGAAGGCTTCAAAGAGGAAGAACTGAGATAAGTAGCAATTATGGTTCATGTTTCTGATGCTATTAAATGTATATAGTTCTGGGGAGGTGTATGTTGCTGTATTAATTTGAGTTTAGGCACATGAATTCTTTTTGTTCCAATAATACCAGAAATATGAATGCTCTCATATTGATCACCTCTTATATGTCAAGGGCTGTATTACTGACTGAACATTTTTCCTGAAGATCCCAACATCCTTGAAACTAGGTGTCAATCCCATTTTACAGTGGGGAAAACTGAAACTCAGAGTGATTATTTAATTGTTAATAGGCATTGAAATTGGAATGAAATTCCGTCTCCCTATTAAAGTTCTGTTTTTTTATCCTCCAAATACATTGGTTTTCTATCAGTAAACTGTTGTATATATTCACTATGCTAAACTAGGTATGCATTTGTCATAAAAGTCTCATAAAAAAGTAAATCTGAACTTACTTTGTGGTTCTGTAATATTTTCTGGTTTGGAAAGTGAACATTCTGTGAAAGAATGATTCACATGAACTGTGTGTATTCCTTTTGCCAAGGCAGGAGAATCTGTGTCTGGTTTACAGGGGGAGATAAACTGATAAACTAAAAAGTGGAAAGGAGTGTGAGTGGGAGTACAGTGATCATGCAGTGGATTTGCTTGGATCTGCTCTGCCCTGTTCCAGCTAAGGGGTTTAACTGCAAACTTGCATTTGGAACTTCATGCTCTGTGAGAGAAGTTATGTCTTTTATTTTTATCTATGTTTCTAAAAGAAAAATATTTGTTTGTATTGATAGAAATTCCATCCAGTATGACGAACATTCTCCAAGGAGCAAGGAGAACAAATATATATGCTTTTAGCAGATTTTTGAGCTTTTGTTTTATTTTAGCCTACAGAGTCCATAATACACACAAACAGCTCTGAATTCTTTTTTTAATTTACTTTTTATTGTTTGCACTTATATATCTATATCTATATCATCTATATGTATCTATTATCTATCTATCTATCTATCTATCTATCTATCTATCTATCTATCTATCTATCTATCTATCTATCTATCTATCTATCTATCTATCTATCTATCTATCTATCTATCTATCTATCTATCTATTGCATTACTGTCTATCCAGATGCTGTTCCATCACCTTACCACCCATGCACCATCTTAGTTTTATTGTGCCCTCCCCCACCCCCATCCTCTCTCTTCTCCCCCTCTCTTGTTCTGTTTTAGTTCTGTTGCAGTTTTCAATTTTTCTTAAGCATTTGTTTGTTTCTTTTCCTATATCCCTCAAATAAGTGAGAGTGTCCCATATTTTTCTTTTTCTTTCTGGTTTATTTCTGCTAACATGACTCCTTCTAATCCATCCAAGTTGCTTGCAAATGCCAAACAGCTCTGAATTCTAAGCTCTCCTTTTGAGTTCTGATTCTCATCTGGAAATCATTTGTTCTAAACTACATAAACACATTTCAAATATAATTTAAACTCTATGTGTAATTTCAGGTGTAGCTTGCAAAAGTGTGTTAGAAATGGAAAAATAGGGTATTGGAATGTACTTTCTCTCTAAAAAACTAGGCTAGATATGAATTGGTTGCTTTTAATTTATCGTAAAAATGCTGCAAATGCCATTGGATGGCAGAGTATAAAGAGGCAAATTATTTTCCTAAAGAATTTTCTCATAATCCTTGTGATTTTACTGCCATGACTTGGATTGCTTTAGGCATATTATTAGGTTGTAATAATCTGTTTCCTGAATCACCCTGACAGGAGGAGGTTAGAGTATGTAAGAAGGTGAGCAAAGGTTCTAATCAGGGTGCTGAAGGATATGGTAAGATGCCTTTCTAATCACCTCCTCCTTCACTCACATTTAAATACTTTATACATGTGAAATGATTTTATGTGTACCTGCGTGTACATGTATATAAGCACATGTAGACCTATATGTATGCCAAACACATATTGTTTCATTTTGGCTCACTTTATCTAAACATTAAGGCTTTGAAAAAAATGTCACAGAACATGAGCACCCATCCCATCCACCAAATTTATTTGAGAAAAATTTTGTAGCATTTCTGGTGCACGTTTTATTTAAAATTAGATATTTTCCAAATTTTTCACTGTTATTTTCCTGCAACCATTTTTTAAAAATGGGGCTCATTGTTATGTAAATAGTAACCATATGAAGATGAGAAGACATAAACACATGCTTATTGTGAATGTTTTAGGTTGCTATCTTGTAAGCTCTGTGACAGAAACACTTTTTGTCACGTAAATAAACAAACAAGCCAATTTTGCTATAACAATTTGGTTGTATTTGGCCATATCCTAAAGAAAATGATGATATTCCTTTTGCAAAGTTGATCATTAAGGATTCAGAATCCAATTTTGAATGTACATTCTCTACAATACAGAACAATCTGCTATCATTCCCTTCGGACTACTTAACAGTAAAATAAAGAAGGAATGCTGCTGGGTTTCCTTCCTTCCTTCCTTCCTTCCTTCCTTCCTTCCTTCCTTCCTTCCTTCCTTCCTTCCTTCCTTCCTTCCTTCCTTCCTTCCTTCCTTCCTTCCTTCCTTCCTTCCTTCCTTCCTTCCTTCCTTCCTTCCTTTTTGGTACATGTAATGTATTTTACTGAACTATATTTAAATATTTCATCACATGCCCCACCCATGAATTTCACTAAATCACCTCAACCAGATTCTATGACAAATAACAAATTGTTGTCTACAATCATGTTCCTCCCTGTAAAATAGCACACAGCTTTCACTGCTTTCAAGAAATTTTTACTCATGAGGAATCACTTCTTTAGGGGTGGAGGGATGGAAAGAAGTTGGTTCTTTTTGCCCCAACTCCTAGTATATGTCTGATAAAGTGGTCAATGTTGCTCTTTACATTTGTCTAAATTTTGTAAACTTTTGGTTTTAATGACTGGGAGGCATGACTGTGCTCTACAAAGGATTTGCAACCAGATATGTCATCATTTTCTAGCATAGTGTATGTCAATTGAAACCAAACTGTCAACCAGTTGTTTTAATCTTTTATGGCAAAACTGCCCATGACAAGATAGTTTTATAGGGAAAAGTCCATTGTGAATCCATGGCTATGACTCATGTCTTTTGAAGAAAGACTCTAGTAAAGAGAGGGAATCAGAGTCAATGCACAAATTGTAGGAGACCTTGAGAATATGTGACTTTGATGGAAGGAGCTAGCAAATCCAGAAGAAAAAAATACTGATATGTCTTTACAAACTGTCATGGTAGTTTGGGTGGCATTGGGGGCAAGTCTTCATTTGTATTTAAGAATCTATATGTTAAATATTAATTATGTAGAATGTTTAAATACAACAGGAAAAGGTTTTAATAAGTTTTCATATATAGTACCCAGAAATGAAGCATTTATTTGTTAGTAAATGTCAACAGAAACTTTCATTTCTTTTGCAAAGATGAGAAAGGATTGTTAATTGTTTAAAATATGTCTTTCCAATATAAGTTGATATGCATGAGAACAATAGAAAGGGATTGTAAAGGGTGCCATATTGATGTTAAAAAAGTTATTAAATATTATTTAATATTTTTTAAATATTAAATATAAATTAATATTTGTTATTATTTCCTGTTATTAAACACGGTTTCTCTTTCTTGAAATGACTATTAGATTTCATTTTAGGGCAAAAGGCTTTAGCATCACCTTTAAAACTTATGATTTGTGGACAGAATAGTTTGTTTAAGTAGAAGAAAGAGAATATTGCTCAGGTGGGATAATGTCATGGGCTTTAAGATACCCATATTAATTAGGGTTGGAATTAGAATGTGATCATAATAGTGAATTGATTTGAATTAGAAGCTTTAATTTTCCAAATAAATATCTGGGCATGAGTGGAATGAATTGCATCAAATATGTCTGATTTTGAACTTGAACTGAACTTTGATGGCAAAGAAAGAAAAGAGAGGGGGGGTAGAGTTGGAGAGAGAGAAAGATAGAGATGTGTCAAGGCAAAGGAAGGATCAGATGATTTGAAAAATGGAAATAAAGAAGTACAGAGTTCACAGAATAAATTTGTGGAACATAAAGTGCATTAAAACAAGTCCAGAAATTAAATAAAAGAAGTTATCTATATTTATTCCCTTTGGGCTCCCTTTTTTCTATTTTTTTTCATTTTTTGCATCAATTAATATTCTTTTCACTTACTCTGTTGTGGTGGCCTCAGAGGCTGTAGGATTTGCCCGCCTGAAACTATTGATGCATAATACATTATATGGAATAATATTCTTACTGTCCTTTGAGCCTCGAGTTTTATTATCCTTGAAGTACTTTGATAGCATTAAACTACTTGATAGACATTGAAGAACTCTACACGCACTGTATATGGTTGTATTATCTGAGTGTATATTCACAGAGATAGCTAAACTCACAACAGCCATTTATAGAATCAAATTATATTTCCTTCTATTTAAATGATGTCTAACTACATTTCCTGCCTATTAGTCAAGTTAAATATAGCTAATATGTAACATAAATGCAGATTTTGAGTTATATAACCCAAGGCACAAATATTTGTCTCCTTTTATTCTATGCATATAAATGAGGATACTTATTATACAAATAATAATAGTAATAATTTTTCTGTTAGTATGAATAACATTTTAATATTAATGGTAAAGTCGTGTGCATGAGAGTTGATAATCTACAGTATTATAGTCTATTCAGATACCAGATGTTGAAAAGACACTACTATAATGGGTGAAATTATGTAAAAATGATGTGAGAAGATATTAGATATTGACATAAATTAGAATAACACAAAATTAGCAATAATAAATCAGTAAATAAAACTAAATTAAAGAAAATAATTTAAGTGAGCAAAAATTAGATCACTAATTTTTATGCTCATGGCTTTGTGATCAGTTTTCTACTCTTTTGTATGTTGTTTTATTAAAAAAATCTGCATGTATTTTCATGCTGATTTGTTTGGGTATGGGCTGTGGTATAATTAAAGGATAAAGTGAGGGAAATAATTTTTAAAGGACACAAACTCTGTCCTTTTCCTATGGTCAACTCTTAATCTTATCCTAGGTGGTGATGGCAGTAAGTTATTGAAAACCAAGTCCACATTCCATGATTTGGATTCTACTTTTTAAGAATGACTAAGCAAAATAAGTCAATTAAAAAGAGCAATTTAACAGTATCAGTTATGAATTAACTTTCTGTCCACTTTCCTCCCCGTATTTCATAGTATATGATTTCAAAGTTTTGTTGATGTCTTCTATTGAGGATTTGGAAAGTTTGAGGTGTAGAGTCAGGAAGTTAAGAGTTAAAATTTACCTCTGTATCGCATCACCAAACACAAAACACAGTTATTTAGAGGGTCAAGATGAGAAAGAAGAGGAGGAAGAAAGGGAGAGGTTACTCTTCTCTAGAGTGCAAAATCAACCTTTACGAACTTTTGAAATATAAGAGTACATCATCGCCTTGAATCATTTTCAAATATTGTTCTTTCAATTTTAATCCTTTACTATGATTCTCAGTGTTCCATGAGCTAGTTTATCTAAACCCTTATCAAAATGAGAGATCTGTATAAGACTCCATGTAGAAAGCACAGAGTGGGTTATGCATTCCTCCAGGGAACAGTGTTTTCTGTAATTGAGTGAAATGTACCCGAATTGTCTAGAGATACAAGTGTTTTTTTTTTTTTTTTTGTTTTTTTGTTTTTGAGACTAGGTCTCGTGATTTTTTAGTCTGTGGAACCGCAGGCTTTTGTTGCCCGGGGTACCACAGACTCAAGCAATTCCCAGCCTCAGCTTCCCAGGTAGCTGGGATTACAGGCACGCGCCACCACGCCCTGCTATTTTTTTGGAATGAGGTCTCGCTACGGGTCCCAGGCGGGCGCGAACCGCGATCCCTAGCCCCGGCTGCTTCATAGGCTGAAGCTTACAGGCACGAGCCACCGTGCCCGGCCTAGAGCTACATGTTCAAGTGAAAATTCTTCTACCTCAAGTCTACTGATTTGGCATCTCTGAGGTGGGTGAAAAATGATATTTTTAACAAATCATAGAATTTGCTATTTTATCCTCTAAAGAATGAAGAGCCTCGTCTATGTTTTATGAGTTTTTTTTTTTTTTTTTTGGGGGGGGGCTGCCCTACTGCATAGAATTACTACTCTGCAGTCTCCACAAATTTAACAGCTGTTTCTCCAACATAACTTGGTGATGCATTGATGAAGGGACAGAACTATACTCTTCTAAAAGATAGTTGGATTCGAAGAAAGAAGTATTTTTAACCAAAATGCATTTCTGTTTGGCAGAATCTTAGGCATTATGAGAGACTGTCTGAGATAAGTGTTTTTTAGAAGCAAAACATTATTGTGGGGGATGGTGGAACCAAATGAACAGAATATTCATAACAGATTTTCCTCTGTAGCTAAATCTACAAAGATGTTTCTCAAGAGAGAAACAAATACCTCCCTTCCTCATGAACTGGAACATCCTCTGAGTAGTTATAAAGGTTCCCACGCATGTACACACCATAATTATATGTGTCACTGTAGTGGAAGGATAGTCTCAGTGATACAGATTTGGGAGTCAAAGCAGCCATTTTTGTTTGTGGATGATTTGCCAATCATCCACATAAGAACTGTTTGGTTTAATTATATCTTGATACATGAGTAGGCTAGGTAGGGAAAGAAGTAGCAATGCTACTTCTTTACATGAATACCTACTTCCAAGACTTCCCCCTAGAAGACCACAACAAAATATTTTGTGGAATTAACAGCATATATGGCTAATAACAGTTATACAGTTATTTCATTTTTTGAGGAATGGAGGGAATCTATAAATATGAATTAGATTTAATATGTAAAATAGTTGATTGTGATTTATGGCCATAACTTTAAAGAGAGAGACTCTGGATTTGAAGTTTAAATGAAAACTGCAGACCTTAAAATTTGCTAAATGATATATTGAATTGTTTGCATTTTATACTATGTGGCTATGACTTCTCATGATATACTCCTTGTAGTCTTTGTTCATTTTCTCTTCCCTCTCTTCATTTGCAAAATAAAGAAGAAATATCTACTGTGTAGCAATGTTTTCTGGGAGTAATCAATGTTTTTCCCAAGATGAAAAAGAGTTTATATGTCTAATGAAGACTATTACTTTAATTTTAAGCACATGCTGTGCATAAAATAGGTCATTAGGAAAAAGTTTTATTTTTTCCTTTTTCTAATTCAGAAGTAAAATATAAGACCCAGTGGAAGATGCAGTGCTATTTTACAGACACAAGATTAGAAGTTGTCTGTCTAGTAAAACTCCTTATTCATTTGAAAAACTGTATGAGATTTGTTTGTATTTATAAGAACAGATTGACTAGTTCTTGGGAAGGGAGGATGAAAGCTACTGAAATCATCGATGGTCAATTATGTAGAACTCTTCCATGAATAGAAATTGCTCTGGTAGGGGAAGAAAATTCAGGGTGAAACCATAGAAGCTCAGCTCCTTCCTAAACTCTTGCCAAGCTTATCAGGTCCCTGAGTGCTTCAGCTAACTCATATAAGGGTATAAGTTGTGGTCTAGCTGTGAGACAGGTATAGAATCCCTGGGGGAGAAAGACTAAAGTATCTTTCAACCTTCCATACCTAACATATGGTACTTTAAAATCTAGGGTGATCTATCTGAAGAAAAGCTGTGAGAATAAATGCAAAATTTGCCTCAAAACCTCCTTGAGAAAAAATTCCCACTGACCAATGTGTTCGCTGAGCATTGGATTTTAGTAGAGTGAAGTTGACTACAGATAAGCCAATGTTTGATTTGGTGTTTGCTGTCCAATATATGTAGCTAATTAAATTAAAGTCAAGTTAAGGATACAGTTTGTCAGTCATTTGGGCAAGTTTCAAGCATTGATAATCACATGTGGACAAAAGCTGCAGCATCACATGTATAGAGTAGAACTTGTTTGTCATTGCCATCTAATGCCATTGCCACATTAGGCTCTTTGGGCCATATCATCCATAATGTAATATCTTTCTACACCCTACATAAGCCTTAAGTGTCACCTGCTGTACATAATTACTTGTCTTTGTATCATCACACTACAACTGTAGATACAGATTATGTATGTAACTCGCGTATCTTCTTATTGCTTTAAATGAGATAGAATTAAATGAGCAGAGTATCCCTGGTCAGATAGAATAAACAGTTGGAATTTGTATTGTGATATGCTATTCATAACACTGCCTTTTCCTTTACTGATGATTGAAATACCTATGCTTCAAACTTTAGGGAACCCCATGATAAATAACAGGATCTTCATTTCAGATGGGGTTCACACCACTAGTTGTGGACTAAATTAATTTTCTAAACTTGGACCAAATGAAATCAAAGGCATTCAATTAGAAAGAGATAAATTGGTCCTCAAATATTCATTTCTCAATTTAATGTGAAAAAATATATGCTGTATAGAACTCTTACCATCCTAGCAATTTAGGCAGATAGAACAAAACAATGTAGAGTTTATGAAGAAATTTGGTAACATAAAGTAAGGATGAATAATATGTACTTTATTAAGTATGTTTAAGTAGATAACTTTATTAAGTTATCTCCTTAAAACTTTAACCAGGATAATTTTTGAAATCCAGTCAAATTTTATAAAAATAGTGTGCCTGACAATATAGACATAAGGTGATATAACAGAGATGAAAAATGTGGGATCAAGATATATAAAGTGATATTCAGATGTTAGTCACAATATTTAAAAATTTGATGAATTTATTTCAAATACAGTTGCAAGACAAAATAAAAATAAGACTGAGATAGATTAGTCTGACAAAGATCAATAATTATAGAAAATATTTATTTCAGTTGTATAGAGGTAAAGAAAAAGGATTAAAACAACTAATGGGAAGGTAATAAATATAAAGGATAAACAGCAAAGGATGGAAATGTATTCTTATCTGAAAAATCAGGATGAAGAAAATTGATGGAGACATATAATAGATTATTTTAAGAGAAATTATTCCAAAGTAAATAATGGATATTTTATAAGCCCAAATGGTTTGTGAGTTGTTAACTTTAACAGAGAGGAACTGAATTTAGATGTTTTCTGTTAAAAGTTAGGATACCTAACAATGAAGAAGAAGCTTACCATGTCTAGGGTGAATTAAAATTTAATACAATGAAAGACAAGCCATCTTGGCTTCAAAGTTTTTCACTGTTACAGAGAAGAGAAACAGCAGAGCAAGGCTTTAGAAATATAAGATTTCCAAACACTTTTTACAATGTGGCATGAAGAGCAAAGACAGTGTCCCCTGCTAAATGCTCATGGCTATTTACAGCTGGGTGGCCACCCCGAGTTCCCATCTGCCAAGGTGTTTACTCAGTCATCCTCAGGCTGAGGGGATCCCCACACTTGTCTTTATATCTGTAATCTGTTATTGACACACCAGGGTGAAGGGTCTATTATACAGGGTTTAGAGAAAAAGATTTTGATTCAGCAACTCTGAACCCAATTGACTTCCCATTTACCATGGAAAAGTTAAAGACCAAAAAGACAACCTTGATTCTGTTCTGAAAACCAGCAATTATCTCTGCCCTTAAAGTCATACTCAAGTTAATGATTGAGTAAATAAACCTTTTAATAAGAATTTGTAAGCGGTGCTAAGAATAAAAGAAAAAATGTAAAATTAGTATAGAATTATAATTAAAGTGTTTATAATGGAATCTGAATCTGTATTCAAAACAAAATTTTATATAGATTATGACAAAAATTAAAATGTGAAAGGGTAGACTTTTGATAAATTTCTCATTCTAGACAGAAGAGTGAGGATAGGCACTTAAATTATTGAAATTTATAGAGACACTGAGAATATTTCATTTACCTCTAAAGTCACAAGGGTAAAAAATAAATTACAACATAAAAATATAATATATAAAAAGCATAAAGCTAGATTAGAGAAAACTAGGCATATTCATCACAAAATATATTTAATATTTGAAATTTTTAATAAAAGACAATTTCCAGTCTATGTATATAATAGAACACAGCTGTTACTGTTAGAGTAATTTTGTTGTTCTAAAGCTCAAACTTTATTCTGAAGAAAGAAATGTCTAAATATAACATTCAAAAGAATATACTTAAATATGTATGCTGGAACATAAGAAACACTAAAAGAAATAAAACTAATTAAGATAAAGATGTGAGGAAAATAATAAAATAAAAAAGAATAAAGGAATTTAAAAAAGTAAAGGTAACTTGATGAACTCCATAAAAACAAAACTGGTTCTTCGAAAAGACCAGCAAAATAGATTCACATCCTAAGTGTGATCTAGTTGAATAAGGCATACATCTGTTTACCATTTGAAATTGGAGTGTATTTATCAACATTAAAGTGAAAAAAATACCATGTAAAATAATGAATGACTAAATTTTGTGGGAACAAATTGAAAAATCTCCCCTAACTGGATATTTTTTTTATGAATTCTGTTTATTGAAAATATAAATAAACAAAACTATTAGAAGATAATGCAGTTTTAACACTTCTTCATAGAAGAAGGCATGCATCTAAGAAGCCTTAGAAAAATGACTGGCAGATAAGACCTTAAAAAGCTTACAGCTTTATTAAAAAGCAAGATGTCAGTAATGGGGGGATGGGAGAAAAAAAGATGTCACTAATAAAGCATATCTAAAATAAAATAAAAAAAACAGGAGAAAATGTTTATAATGCAACTGCTAGCAGACAACTACTTTCGTACAAAAAAGTAACTGTACATACATGACATAGACATGAAGATTACTACTGCTAATACAAATTAAAATTTGTAGAGACACTTATCTTCTATAACACTGAAAAAAATTAAAGTGATTGATAAGAACTACATTTGGCTCAGAATAAGATGAGCGCATTTCAGTTGAGAGAATATAAATAGGTGAAGGCATTTAAAATAGAAAGAAATTTAACTTGAGGATATTATTGCAGTATGTGTATGTATGCATGCAAGTGTACATGTATGTCTGTGCTTGTTTGTACATCTGTGTGGACACAAAGTAATTATAGACACCTCATATATAACATTTGCTTATATATAATACATATGTTTGTATCTGCATGTATATAAATTTGTGGAAATTAATGTGACTTCCTTAGAGAAAAGGAGCAGAGTCTGGAGTTGTGGTAAATTATGCTTGTTTTGCTTTGTTTTTAATAAGGAGAAATATAATTTATTCCTTGCTTAAAAAATATATATATCTGATTGCAATGATGAGTGAAAGAGATATGCTAAAGGCATAGAGAAATCATGTTGGGGATATCCCAACGGATATTCTAGTTATGAAATAGGTAACTGAAATATTCTTTATTGATTAAACTAAATTGGCTAGCGTAACAACAGAAATTTTAGGGCTGTCTCATGGGGTGTGTAGCATTTTCCCAAGTTATTAAAACTCTGTATCTTTAATTTAATATTGCCTAATATTAGGTAATATCTCCCTATCATTCAATTTTAAATTTCTTATGATTTGCCTTATAAATGCAGCAAGTTATTTTTTTGTGCATATGCTTGTTGTAATGCCTATTTATTTTTTAGCTTGGAGGACTATAGACTATAAGTATTTTCATAATTCCACATAGCCTTCAGTAAGTTTGTGACAATTTTTCTTTTCATTAGCAGTGTAAAACAGTGCTTATTTCATCCCAACTATGTGATAAACAAAAATATCAAGAGGCAAATTTCTAATTTGCTTATTTTATACAGTTTCGTATTTGTCTGAATCTCTGTAAAAACAGGAACCTCTTTTATCCAAGTAACATTGATTTGTAGCAGTCTACAAGTTTCAGTTGCATGGATTTACAAATCAACATCTATATATACTGAATTATGCTTTTCACCTAATTCTAGTTTCCTTCATCACAATTGACCCCTTTTCTATTTCCAGTCTGGTAACATTCCTTTATCCTTTTAGTCTGAAATTCATTTGTAGCAGGGCATGGTGGCATGCGCCTTTAACCCCAGCCTTGGGAGTCTGAGGCTAGGCATCACTTGAGTCCGAGGGTTCAAGACTATCCCTGGCAGCATAGTGAGACCTAGTCTCGAAAAATAGTTGGTGTAGAGGTGCATGCCTGTAATCCCAGCCTTGGAAGGCTGAGGCTAGGGATCACTTGAGTTCACAAGTTCGGGACTACCTTGGGCAACACAGTGAGACCTAGTCTCTAAAATAATTAAATAAATACAAATAAATAGAAGATGAAAGTTTATTTTTGTTTTGTTTTGTTCATTTGACTTTTTTTAATCTAGCATATTAGTGGTTTATCTTGCTCCACCTGACTTATTCCTCTAAAAGTAGTATCTTCTCATTTCATCTATGTTGTTACAAATGGCAGAATTTTGTTTTCCTTATAGCATCATATCCCATTGTGTATATATACCACTTCTTTACTTTATCCCATCATCTGTCCATTGGCACTTAGGTTGTTTCTTACACTTGTGTGTTATGAATAATGCTGTAGTAAACATGAGGGTGCATATATATTTTTGTATTTGTGTTTTGTGTTTTTCAGATAAATACCCAGAAAAGAAGTAGCTGAATTATATGATGCTTCTATTCTTACTTTTTTTGGGGAAGCTTGAGATAATGCTTTCCCAAATAACTCTACCAATTAATACTAACATAATATATGAAAGCTCCCTTATATCCACACCCTTACCAACATGTTCTTTCTTTGTTCTTTCTTTGTTTTTTGTAACAGTTTTGTTCTTGGATATGAGCTAATGCCATTAGCTCATCCAAGAAATTTAACCCTATTTGCCCGAGGTACTGCAAATTTTTTTTGTCTTTTATTTGTTCTTGGTCTTTCTCTACCTGTTCTATTTGGTTGGAGACTCCCCCCGGAATGATGTGTTGAGCCCCCTTTCTCTCTGGTCCCATTTGTGGACAAGAATGCACTTTTAGAGTAGGAGAGTGAGGTTTGGCATCTCCAGAATCTCTTCTGCTGAGCTGACTACCTGTGCTTTCTACCTAAGATTTTCAACTGGATGGTTTTGCCATATACATCTCTTGGAGTCTATATCACTTCACCTTCCTCTCTTGGTAGTTTAGTCTCTAATGGTGATAACTCTTCCCTATAGTTGCTAACCTTGGAATGTTTCATACCTCTTCTTAAAAATGTTATTTTTATTGAAATATATTGCATAATAATATTATATAAATTTCAGCTTCAGCATAGTATAAATCAGTATCTGTATATACTATACTAGGTTCACCACTATTTTTTACACTTCATCAACGAGTTGACTTCTTTTTCACTTTCTTTTTTTGCCTAATCTTACCCACAACTTTGTAAATTTATCTCTTTGTTATATCTCAATGATGCTTTGAGCATATCATCTTATTTTTTTTTCTCTTTAAGGACCTCAGATGATATAATTATTTACTCTGTTATTCAAGCTAAAGGTCAGTCTTCCTGTTTCAAAAATAGTGTTTTTTAAGTTGTTTCATTCAATTAGAAATCTAAACTGTCCATGTATTACATTTTGTTGTTATTTGCTATCAGTATCTTTTAGTATAAGTCAGTCTTCCTAACTTAACTTTTCCTTCTGTTCATTGTGTTGTTAAAACAAAATTAGTTGTCCTAATGAATGCCTAAATTTTGGATTTTTTTCCAAGTGATTGTCACCAACTGATATGTTCTTATTTTAGTGCATTTGAAGTTTTTAAGATTTGTTTCTCAGCTTTCTAATTTGTTTATTTTATTGTCAAGTAAGTGCCTATAGAGATGTGATTAGGTAAAGGTGTGCAATAGAATACAACTCAGGGACATAGAAGAACAGATGAAATCTTGCCATTTGCAACAACATGGATGAAATGAGAAGGTATGATGATTAGTGAAATAAATCAAATGGAGAAAGACAAATGCCATATAATTTCACTCATGTTATATAAAGAAACAAAATGTATGAATGAAAGTAAGTGAAACACTTTTAGATTATAAATTTGGGGACAAACTTATACTAAATTCCCAAACTAATACTAAAATCAAGATATTTTCAGTGTAGTCTTGTTTCCTTCAGTGTCTTATCTACTAGGTCCTGTCTTTCTGTTTAGTTTTTAATTTTTTGTTTCTCCATTTAGTTATTGTTTTTCATTTGCTAATCACCATTTATTAAAAGTCCACCTTTTGTCTTCTGATGTGATGTGAATGTTGTTTATGAGAACTTACAAATGCACTTGAGTCTATTTTGAACTTTATTCATTTCCCACGTGTGCATGCACTACTTTCACATTTAAATTTTTAAGAATATTACAATATGGTTTCAAATACACTAAGCAAACTCCCTTCTATTTTATATCTTATCAATTGTTATCTATATTTTCTTGCTTACTTGTTTTTTTTATAGTAACTTTAAGGTCAAATTTCTATTTTCAGAAAAAAAAAACTTGTTTTTAATTGCTCAGTGACACTTTTTTGATAACTTTATCTCCCAAAGGTGGAATTTAATTGTTCTTCCTTAAAGTGTAGCTGAAATTAATGGTTAATTTTAGGAAATAAAAGATGGCAAAATTGATGAGATATCACAGCATCTGTGTTGCTGACTAGACTGCATGTTCAGGCAGTGTTGGGACTTTGGAGTTAGTAAGAACTTCAGACTAGACTACAAAATCAGAAAGAGACCTATATGTGGGTACAAAGGGACACCTGTGCTCGGGTGTTTACTGCAGCACAATTTATAATTGCAAGGACATGGAAGCAACCTAAATGCCCCAAAACAGATAACTGGATGAAAAAAATGTGGTACATATACACAATGGAATATTACTCATCAATTAAAAATGACAAATTTGATGACTTTATAACAACATGGATGTACTTAGAAGGAATCATATTAGCAGAAACAAGTCAAGAAGAAAAAGACAGAAACCAAATGACTTCACTAACATATGGGATACAGTGAAAAAATAAACAAAAGACTTGGGGAAAAGTCAAAACAAGCTAAGCACCAAACTGAAGAACACAACTTTGAACAGGAGGGAAAGGGGGGGGGAATAGTGGGAGGGGGGAGTAAACCCTGGGGATTACAATGTTGTAAATAAATATATAAATAAAAAAATAAAAAATTAAAACAATTATTAAAATGAAAAAAAAAAAAAAAAAAAAAAAAAAAAAAAAAAAAAAAAAAAAAAAGAAAGAGTACAGACTGTGACCTAAAGTGAGTAGGATTCCATCCTGGGCTTTGGAATAGGACTCTTGCTGGCTTAACAAAATTTGTGAAAGGCATGTACAGTGAAAACTGTAGATATTATTAGAATTAAAAGAATTCACAAAGATGTGGAAAAACATTTCATGCTAATGAATTTGGAGTAATTAGCTATTATTAAAATAGATATATTCCCTAAAGCAATATACAGATTTAGTATAATCCCTATCAAAGATTCATTGGCATTCTGCAAAGGCAGAAAAACAAACATTACCAAAATTTATATGGTACCACAAAAGACCCTGAATAACTAAAGCAATTCTGACAAGAATAAGAATAGAATTATTGCAACCCAAAATTCAAATTGTAGTATATTGCTATAGTAGTCAAAATATTATTGCATTAGAATAAAAGTAGGCATGCAAATACATGAAAGTCAAGAGTCCAGAAGTAAATTCACATTTATATAGACAATTAATCTATGACAATCAAGCTGAAAGTATACAAAAGTATGGAGAAAGTAAAGTTTTCTCAGCAAATACTGTTGAAAACTAGATAACACTTGTAAAATAATTTACATACTGTATTATATATTAAATTTTGTATTTTAGTTTTTATTTCTGAATTTATTTTAACTTTTCCTTGAGAATTGTTTTTATGTTTTCTTGTAGCATCATAAAATTCTGATCTTTTAAATTAAGATTTCTATCATTTTCAAAGCTGAAATTGCTTTTTACTTTTTAAAAAAATCAAAAATTTTGTTTGTTGACAAATTTTCTTAGTGTAGTTTTGTCTATTGAAATATCATTAGATTAATTTTCAGGGTTTTTTTGGTCAGTGTTTTTTAATGGCCTACTTGTATTTTCCCCACAAGCCACTATTTCAATGATGTGATTTTCTTTTTAAACTATTAGGAAGATATTCTGGTGGAGAGCTCCTTGAATTAAAACTTTTCTTTATATTTTTGTGTGAAAGAGTTAAAATATGGCCTCTGCATAGTTGCTTTGTTGTTTTCATAGGAACATATAAATCAGAAATATTTTTCTGTCTTCAAATGCATGTTAGCCTTGAGCTATATATGCCTGCATTTTAAGGTAGTACTATCAGACTTAGTTGCATAATTTTGCCTTTAATGTATTTTCAAGGATTTACTTCTTGATTTATGTAGTATTTAAGAAAATATACTATTATACTGTTGTCATCACCACATTTATATTTATTGGAATTTTTGACATTAAGGACCTTAAACTTTTATGTTATTATGAAATCTATCAGTATTTTAATTACATTTGCTTTGAAATGTGAAAATAGGTGTTTTACTTTTTTACTCATACATTAGCATCTTTATTTTAGACTTTTGTTTTTTTCTTTCTCTCATTACTTACAGGATAGTCAGAGGATAGTGATCATATTTAATTAATTTTGGCCTTCTTTCTCATCACCTGGTACCTAAAAATAAATGTTGAAAAGATGAATAATTTCATTACTGAGTTAACATTGTCTAAAATCTTACTACCCACTGTTTCACCACTCAAAGTTTCTATCCATTTTCTGCTGTCTTTTAAAAGAGTGTATAACTGTCCTGCTCTACCTTATTTAGTATGTTTTTTCCCCCTATTTCCTTTCTGCAATATCATAGACATCATGACAACAGTAAATTTATCTTCCGTTTTCATGGTTGTACTTTCAGTAGTTAGAGGGGTAGATGACAAAACATAAATACTTTTTTTAAATGAATGAGTGAATTCTTGGTGTGATTTTCTTTTATATTAAAGGTACCATGGGCAACGGGAACCTGTGGTTCCACAGGCAAAAATAGCAAGACCTAGTCTCAAAAAAAAATTCTTAAACCTCATTTTTTTTAGATTTATTTATATAATATATAAATTTCACATCATTGTAATCCCAGGGATTCACCCCCTCTGACCCTCCCCAGCACTCCCCCCATATACCCCTGCCCGAAGTTGTGTGCTTCAGTTTGGTGCTTAGCTTGTTTTGACTTTTCGTCATGACTTTTAAAATTTTTTTTTCCTATATCCCATATATTAGTTAAACCATTTGGTTTCTGTCTTTTTCTTTTTGACTTGTTTCTGCTATTATGATTTCTTCTAAGTACATCCATGTTATCATAAAATCATCAAATTTGTCATTTTTAATTGATGAGTAATATTTCATAATGTATATACACCACATTTTTTCATCCAGTCATCTGTTTTGGGGCATTTAGGTTGCATCCAAGTCCTTGCAATTATAAATATGCTGCAGTGAACATCCGAGCACAGGTGTCCCTTTGTACTCACATTGAGGACTCTTTTAGGTAGATTCCCAAGAGAGCAACTGCTGGGTCAAATGGTAGTTCCATTTTCCATTAATTTGAGGGTCCTCCACACAGCTTTCCATAGTGGTTGGACCAGTTTACATCCCCATCAGCAGTGTAAGAGTGTTCCCTTCTCTCCACATCCACGCTAGCACTTGTTGTCCATTCTTTGAATGTGGGCCATTCTTACTAGTGTCAGGTGGTATCTCATTGTGGTGAGATACCAAGGGTGGTATCCCTTATTACTAGTGACTTTGAGCAATTTTTCATGTGCCTGTTGGGCATTTGTATTTCCTCTTTGGAGAAGTGTCTTTTTAGTTCTTCTTCCAATTTTTTGATTGGGCTTCTTGTTTTGCTTTTGTTAAAATTCATTCTTAAATGTGAGGTCACATCAGTTAAGTTATGGAACTTCTAGATTTCACATGGTTGAAATTAAAAAAAAAGAAAACTCTAGAATATATAATTGTTATAGCTGACCTAATTAATGGAAAATAGATCACTTGTTGAAAAAAGAAATTTTGTGTTATTTTCAAGATACTAAATTATTTTAACAGATTCTATGCTTAAAAATGAAGTTCATTTATTTTTATTTTTGTTTTTATTATTTTTTTATCATGCTATTTATTTTACTATCTGTTTGGGAAATACCTGACAGTTTTTTTTCTTCTTTATCCTAAAGTGTTTTATTAAATGCTTCATTGAGTGAAGAGATAGTAAAAGATTTCCATATTATGGAATGGTCTTATTTCATGTTAGTATGCAGTGCATACTCATTGCATAGTTTTTCTTTCATGTAAAAGTGTACTTAGGTTGGAACTCTGTTTTAATTGGAACTCTGTTTTAATTACTTTCTTATCCATGTCAACTGGCTAGTACCTGAAATATAAAATGTACTTAGTAAAAGTTTATGAAATAAATAGATTTCCATTATAAGACCTCACCTTCACCCATATTTTAAATAGGTAGAAAATATATATTTGGTTAATCTGTTTATTTGGACTAGAAAGAAATGTTACAAAGATACACTAATTCTGGTGGCCATGAAAATATACCTATTGGATCTGCTGAAGTGTCATAATTTGCTGCTTTTCTACTCCCCTCTTCATGTTTGTTCTGAAATGGTACTTTCTGGTGGGCTGCCTCCAGCCAGTCACTTGATGGGGTATTAAGAGAATCCTATGAGATCTGACTCCTGCTATGGATGGTTTTGATGTGAGAATTCCCCACTGGCCTGCCAGAAACTTTGTTTTAGTTCTGGAGCAGTTGGTAACACTTTTACTCAGGTATAAGCCTTTTCTCTCTCTTTCCACAGTGTTGGAACTGCATATGATACCTTCTGCCCATAAATCTCCAGCATTAAAAGTTCCTCTTTTCAGGACATCTGAATTAGCATCGAAATGCTCACTTAGTTTCTTTTCCCTTCGACTGCCTAGATAAGTCAACACAAATATATGCCATAATGTGTATTTGTTACATAAGTTGGTATGTGACCTTAGGTTTCTGATTGTCTGGTTTATCTCAAACCAAATAAACACAGAGAAAAAAGACAGTATGGAAGGATAACATCTGTTTCTAAATCATCCCTGAGGCTAGTATGCTATCTTTGATGAAAATACTGGTATAAAAGCAGGAAATGGTAAAAAACCTATCTGGTTGAATACTATTGCTATGGCTCAAGATAGGAGATTACTCACTTTGTTTGAAGGTGAAATTTAAAGTCATAAGCTTTAGAATAAGAAAGACATGCTCATAGGAAGTGGTATACATGACAGATATCCCAACATTTTATGGAGTAAGCAGTAAAATCATTCATTTACTGATGTATACTCATTTACTGATGTATAGAAACCATCTTATTTATTTGGAGGTATAATGACTCCATTTGATTAGCATCTTATGAATCATTAAAAGTAGTTTTTAAAGTAAATAGAGTAATGATTTTGATAACAAAGACCAATACTTTTATACGGCGTATGTATATAGTAATTATATATTTAGACATTGTTGTGGTGTATCTACTTACATACATAGATACACAGGCACGCACTCACACACACAGGACTATTAATCATCTATAATTAGGGAATTTTATTGTTTGCAACAATGTGGAAGGGACCAGTAGTATATTACACTAAATGAGATATGTCAGAAAAAACAATACCATATGATTTCACTTGTATATTATGTCAACTTAACAAAACAGCTTGTGTAACTGAGCTCACAGATACAAAGAATGTGTTAGCAATGGCCCAGAGGTGGGAAGTGGTGGTTGCTGGGACAAGTGAGTGAAATGCATGAAGTGGTCAAAAGTACAGCTTTCTGATAATATAATAAATCCTGAGGACCCAATGTATAGCATGGTGACTATAATTATATACTTGAAAGGTAGTAAGAGAGTAAATTTTAGAAGGTCCCATCACAACAAAAAAATTATAGCTATATAAGTTGAAGGATGTTAACGGGATTTATTGTGATGATTGTTTTACATATTGAGGTATACTATCAACATCATATTGTACACCTGAAATGAATATAATGTTATATATCAATTCTATCTCTAAATAATTTATTAGACTCTATCAATTTAATAGCTTCTGTTCTGTATAGTATAAGAAGAAGCTTCGGTGGAAATGAACTGCCTTATGGTCTTTCTTTGGTTTTTCACTTTGGAGTGTAGGTGAGCTTTGGATGTGATGGAGCTTGTTATATGCTTTAGGGGAGATTTATCAATGCATTAGGCAACCAATATCCTTAGGGTATAGTTAGTTGGGTGGCTGACCTGTGAAGTCGGGAGAATCTCTTCAGTAATTGCATAAAACCCCCACCTCTGCATGGGAAATTTGGACTTATCCCTATAAGGAGGGGTCAGCGTTGCACTGCTAGGGAGTGTCTGACACAAGCACATTGCCATGCTCCTTTTCCATTGACAAAATGATTGAGAATAGTTTTCAGTAAAAGGGAAAAATGTTTACTTTTACTACTCAAAGCAAACCTCTGTATACAGATTTTTCAGAGCTATATGTTTAATTTACATGAGCAATGCAGGTTATACTTTGTACAGGAAGTACCTATACAATTAGTCAGGATGGGATCGAAGGGAAGGCTATTGATATTTTTAGAGAAAGAAAAGAGGTGTGATGAAGCATTTTCAGTTTTGTGAAGTTCAGAGCACTTGACAGGGTCAAAGGCTGTGTGGCAATCAACAAGCTCTCCTCCCATAGTGAGTAGAGAGCCATCTTTCTCCATCCACCCCAGTTACTTATAACCTTAGTGAAATTGAAATTTATTGTTCTTGCATTCTCTTGTCTAGCCTCATTCAATAACATATATTTATCTGCTCATTGTCCCAAGTTCTATCTGATTTTTCCATTGCTTTTCAATATAGGTTGTCTTTTCTACCCACTTCTTTTTGATTACTGCTGTTTCTGCACTGATTGCAATTTTTCTGCTGATGAAATTAACCTTTTACTCCAATTTGAGCTCCAGTGACAACCCATCAGTTCTTTTTATTTCTTCACCAGTGGTTTTACTTTTTCCTCCTTTTGAGTAACTGACAGGAATTTCTGTTTATAAATCTATTTGGTTGCAAGACTTAAAGTATTGCAAAATTGTGACTATAATTTAGACATGAGAGGGATGTCTGTAAGCTATGTTTGCATGAAGTCTAGTTTATACTGCAGTGGAATGGTGGAGAATGAGAGTTAATTTGGGAGAAGTTAGAATAATGAAGAAAACTATGAAATCCTAATGCTGCTGGTGGAAACACATTTCCTGCCTTTCCTAAATTGTTCTTTCTTTTAAAGCAAATAATAGAAAAGAAATTGCCTATAGCAGCCTCCTTTTCTCTCACCCCTCAACGTTTGCATATCCTGTGCTACTGTAATGAATGGCAAAACCTGTTACTTGGCACCAACAGAGGAAAGACAGAATCTCAAATTGTGAATAGCTTTATTTCCTCTTTATTTTCTTTCCAACATTTTACAGATATGCCTACTCATTCTTCATGATGCTCCTATCTGGAATTCATCTTTAAAACACAAATCCTCTTGCTGTAATTTAATTCTTAAAGGAAAGTAGAAAGAATGACACATGCAATAATGCCCTAGATTGCTTTCCTATATAGCAGGAGCCAGCATGCTGTTTGAATTTTGGCTGCAATATGGTAAAGTCTGCTTGCTTTCAATTATTCAAACCGATTTATGATTTTCATGCCAAGTTGGGTAGGCTTATATTTCTATTTTTCCCATTCTGAATGAGGCTCTTCAGATGAATTATAGCATCCCTAGGCTACTGTTAAAGCAGGTAACTTCTGAAGTCTTTTAAGAAGTTCGTATACTTCAAAGCAAGAAATTCTTGTTACTTCCCAGATAAGCCTTCCTTCCTGCTTCTTGACTTGCAGGGCTGATGCTAGATGCTCTCACTCAATGATGCCATGGAGTGTTACCTAAAGCGCACATTCCTTTTCAAAAGAAGTTATTTCACCAGTCCCAATCTGTTAATTGGCAAGGCATAAACAAACAAGCAAACAAAAAAAAAATAGAGAAAAAGAACAAAACCGGGGATTGATTAGCCTATTTAGATCCAGACAGGCTAAATCTACCTATACTGCTGTTATGTTCTGTGTGTATTCACACATCACCCAGTGCTTGTGCTGTGTCCGGATTTGTTATTTATTTATTTTTACCCTGAAGCAGTATCTCTGATTGCAACAATTGAGTGACTTCGTTGGCAGACTGAACTGTGAAATAGCAAATCTGTGTCTGGCTGGTCATGTGGATAATACCGAATTGCACCAGCCAGCTCCTGCCTGTGGCTATGTCAGCCGAGCTATCCAGAAACATTTTTTCTCTCATTGATTTAAAAAAAAAATTCTATGAAACTAGGATTGGGACCCAGCAGGTTTGGAATGATGCCAGAATCTTGTTGAGTTAGAAGAAAAGGCTGAGAATAGGAAGTATAGTGACCCAATTATTGGACAAAGTGCAGTAGAGGTGACAGAACATGCTACCAAGGTGTTTGCTCTGTGAATGCTTTTTAGAACAAGAGATTTGGGACAATGAACTACAAATGGAACTGGTGATCAGGGTCAAAGGAAGTTCCTTTCAACTCCTTTAGATGAAACAACTCCTGATTGTTGCACAGAAAAAAAATGTTCACGTTCTGTGTTAATGTTTTTATACTGCTAATTGCTAATACCTGTTTGAAACAGTGATATTTCCAGCTATTTTTCTTTGAATGAAATGACTTTAGGAAACAGAAATTAATTAGTGTATTCCTCATTTGCCTACATGATAGTTACACATAAAAAATCAAATGGTCTTAAAATATGTACTCTTGTTTGCAAAATATATCCAAGTAAACCTTAAAGGCAGTATACTTTGTAAGACTTAAGAAGTCACTGAAACTGTCTTTTAAAGACTTTGTAGGATGGGCATAGGTGTGATACCATAGTATGGACATGGGTGATTTGCTGGAGGGTAAATGGAACCTGTGAACATATGAAAGAGCAAAAATCTAATCCCAAAGTGTAAAATAACAATAAAAAAAAGTTTCACAATATACTAAGATGTGGCTACAGGCATTGCCCTGTTTTTTGACACATGTCCATGTTACCTAGTCTCATAGCTAATATGCATGTTCAGGAACATAATGAGAACTTTGGTTAAATTATCTTAGCCTGATAATGCTAAATACTAGCTTATGAAACTGGGGGACATAAGAGGCATATAATTCAGAACTTTTTTTTGGTTCTAACCCATTTAGCTATTTTAATGATAAGTTCAATACCTATCAAGACATCAGGTAATTCATAATTAATAGGTTAGCTAAAATAAGTATGTTTATAAAGGTTTCTACAAGAAATGCTAGAATGAATTTAAAGTATCAGAGATGGGGTAAAGTTCTACAGTTAAAGGGAACAATAATTGCGTGAAGACAGGATTCAGGAGACCTGGCATGACAATCAAGAATATGTAAGAAGTCCTGCAGATTTTACCCAAATAGAGATTGATATAAACTATCAGTGTGATATGTTTGGTAGAAAGGTCATTGTAATCACAGAAGTGGGTTAACAGCAGAAAAAGGTAAAGGCCCCCACACAAAAAAGTGTAACCATATAAAGTGGAAAATGGCATCAAATACCTTTATCACAAAGAGGCACAGGTAAGTTAGAAATTATTTGGGAGCATGTGCAGTGAATTATGAGAATATTTAAAGTTTTTCACTAATTATTGCTTATTTA
The DNA here is from genome assembly GCA_004024945.1 of Uropsilus gracilis. NCBI lineage: Eukaryota > Metazoa > Chordata > Mammalia > Eulipotyphla > Talpidae > Uropsilus > Uropsilus gracilis. The sequence goes on along the minus strand of PVHY01002612.1, from coordinate 6,645 downwards.
ATGCTGACATTTCCTATTATCTGCTATCACCAATGTCAGTGTCAAACCTCCTTTTGTAAGCACTGCTTTACTTATCACCACACCTCTTCACATGCAATTTTTACATTTATTATCATTTCACAGATGAGGAAACAGATCAGTTAAGTGATTTACCGTCGCCAAACTACTAAATGTTAAGTTGAGAATTTTATCTGCTCAAATGTCTCTTTTCTTTACCCTCTGTGCAATGTAATAAAAAGAATGTTACCTGCCCATTTCTATGACTACTTGAGAGTGGCAAACAAGAATATATATGCAAAATGCAATATATTCTGGCCCCAGACCACATTTCATGTGATTCCTCACTATATCTTACATACCTTCCCTACCCCTGCCTCTGCCAACTGAGATGAATGTTCTGTCTCATCTCAGACTCTGTCGTTGATCTTAATTCTTGGTATTCCCGTTCAACTCCAGAATCAATGTGATTTTTTTTTTTTTTTGGTAAAATTTCCTGATTCCATAAAATAAGTGAAATAATTTCTCCTATAAACCTCCAGAATTTTCAGAAAAATCACTTTGTAGTTGATTATACTCTTATAATATTCATTTCTGCCTATCTTCTGACTCTAATACATACATTCCTTCATAACGATAGTTATGTCTTTTGCCTTATTTTTCACAAGATTGTTGTCCATAAATATGATTGTTGGTCCATACATATTTCTTTAAAGAAAGAACACCATAGATTATGACAGTAAGTGACCTTGGAAGAGTTTCATCTTCGAAATACAATGAAAGATTCAGTTAGATGAGATCCCTATTGAAATACAAGTGCAGGCCGGGGACGGTGACACATGCCTGTAAGCGACAGCTTATATAGTCATGGCAGGGTCTTGGGATCGTGGTTTGTGTCCTGCCCAGGGCAACATAGCAAGACCTAGTCTCCTAAAAATAGCTGGGCATGGTGGCATGCGCCTGTAATCCCAGCTACCTGGGAAGCTGAGGCTGGGGATTGCTTGAGTCTGTGGTACCATGGGCAATGTGAGCCTGTGGTTCTAAGGGCAAAAATAGGGAGACCTAGTCTCAAAAAATAAAGAACCTGAGATATGATAAAATATGGGGCCAAGACATTATCCTATATTTAATTTCGAGTGTAATAGTCTTTCTGTAGAATATAATTTCATCTCATCTTGCCTGTCATATCTGGGTTTGTTTGGAAGCAGTTTGAGTCAGACTGAGGTAATGTAGAATTGAGGTACAGATGTTAATTCTTGAAATTGTCCTATTCTTAAAAAATATGTCTACAGAAGTGGTGGACTTGGAGGAAATGACAGATTTCTAAGTAAGACATAAAACGGTATGAGTGTGGAAGCTAAATCTCAAACATGGCTATTAAACCAAGTAGAAAAGATTCCTTTGAATATGACAAATCAAGCTGGAAGATGAATCTAAGATTTATGGTATCTAACCAGACAATGTATATATATATATATATATTCACAATATTAAATAGTTTAAACACATAGATTCTGGGAGCAGTAATGTCTGGGATTGATTTCCAACTTAACCATTTTTTAAGTGTGTGACAACCCACATAATTTATCAGAGTATAGTCTCACCTGTAAATGAAAATACTGCTGAGTACTAAATACATAGACTATAATAACAACTAAAAAGTTTATGTATGTAAATTTTTACAATGACACTTTGCACATAGTAAGAGCTACATAACTGTTAAACAGTTAATATATGTAAATTGACTAGAATAATATTTTGTACAGAATAAGAGCTGTATGATAGTCATTGTACTATGATTTATCTGTGTGTATTTTGAATGGCATATGTTCTGTAACAAGGCATTTATGATCCCTCCAGTTTAGCAGTACTTGCATACACTTTTTTGAGTGGATTGTGGTTGGTTGTTTGGTTAATTATTAGAAGTTCAACCTTAAATAAATCACCAAAACTCAGTCGCTTGGGTTTGTACTGATAAAGTGATTTCATATGTAGATTTAATATATTCTTAAGAATTGAAAAAGATAATGTTAGGGTCTTCACTATCTAAACAATGTTATGAAAATATGAGTGTGGCATGGTAATAAATATCTGAAAAGGATTCTGAATCATATACAGTGCTGTAAATCAATGCATCCTTAAAGCAAATAATTATATATATGATATATATATAAATTACAAAAATCAAAGTCCATATTAATTATTTTTGAAGAAAAGTTTTTGAATACAAAAAGAGTATAGATTTTTTTGAAAAATTTCCTGTGGCATGATTTTTTTCTATTCTGACAATTTTAATAATGTTAAAGAAATAATGTAAATAATAAAAAAATATTTCACTTTAGCAAACTGGAAATAGAAAAGGTTTAATTATGCCATAGAAGGCTTTTGATTTCCTGGTATGGACATACCATAAAGAGAGAAAGGGAGTTGATCATCTTTGTAGGAGTTTGTGATGGTTTCCTGATCATTTCCTAAGGTGGTTGGTAGGCATGTGACCTTAATTTGGGCTTTCATCTTTCACATATCGATAATCAGCTCATGTATAGGGAATCCATTTCTTTAGCCAATGATCCACAATATCAAAATTTCTGATGCTAGTATATAAAACCAGAATGCCAGTTTATTAATTTGCAGTAAGAAAAAGCAACTGCTGTTCAGGCTGAAGTAAGCAAGCAAGCATGGCAGTTATATTTTACCCTCATCAGCAATACACATAGTAAGTTAGAGTTTGAAGGTTTTTATGTGAATCTGGAACTTGAATCACAGCAAACAGATGATTTGAATGTTGAACTAAGGCACTGCCATGCCCTGATGCATTCTTCTTTGCCAAGAGTCAGCACAGCAAAGGGGCTGCAACCATCAAAAACTCTCAGCCCTGGCTACTGCTTTTGGTTGTGTTCCTGATTTGGTGCTTATGATGTTCATTGGTGCTTACAATATTTGCCTCAGTGCTTCCTTGTTTTTACTGACATAGCTGAGTAGTTTTTGTAGTATGAGTAACAAGTGAGCTCATGCAAAAGAGATAGAACCTATTTTTTAAAAAATCATTTCCCTTCCCATGTGAATGTCAAAAAAGAGACTATTATTTTAGAATCAAAGGTAAATTGTAGTTATGTCTCATTTTACCTCCCCCAGGGAAGAATTCACTTTGAGGAGAGTTGAGCAAGGACAAAGCAAAAAGGAATAAGGTCAGTGAGGTTAGTGCTTGTCCTGTAGGAATTATAAAAGTATTCCAACTGAGACCTTGGGTGCACCTGAAGTGTGTGGGATGGGTTCCCATGCAGTGATCTTAAGGGATAAAGGATCACTGAAGTGTGACACAAGATACTGATCATCCAAACATTAATAACTAAGACCTTGAAACTGTTGGCCAAAGACTTTGCATGCAGACCCCTGGCATGGAAACAGAAAATTTCCCTGTTACTCATCCATAATGAAGACTGATTATGCAGACTGAAGAGTAGGGAATTGTGCTGGAATGTTTTGGTAGGTCTAAAACCCCTAAAACTTTTCGCCTAAAATTGTAAAGGTAGAGAGAGTCGGCCCCTGCCTCCCCACAATAAATTAGTCATAGCCAAATTTCATTCAACCAGATATGAATGTGGAGATTAAGGTTTGTTTGATTTTGCAAACAAAATGATATATTCATTTCTATTTTTTTATGATTTTAAAAGACTGCATCCGTGTCCTATTATAAATAGTACTACTGGGAGCATGGTCGAACATACAGTGTTTGTATTTATGGTTTTACAACTAGATTCCCAAGACTATAATTGTTGGGTTATATGGTATTTCAGTTTTTAGATTTTTTAAGGTAAATTCAGATTGCTTTCCAATGGTGGAACCAGTTTATATAATACCACCCATGTATTACAGTTCCTCTTGCTCTGCATCCTCTTCAGTACTAGCTGTTGGTAGTTATTTTAATATGTATCATTCTCACAAAATGAGATGATACTTCATTATAGTTTTAACCTGCACTTCTTTTACTGGAAGAAATAGACTGTTTTTCTGTATTTTTCTATTGATCTTTTGGATATCCCCTTCAAGATATCTGTTCAAAATTGCTGCCAAATTATTAAATTGGTTGCTATTTTATTGTTGAATTGCATGAGGGTTTTTTTCTTTAATGTACTTTGGATATTAACTCCTTATTAGTTATATATAGTGTGAATATTTTCTCCCATTCAATAAGACATCTTTCAATTCTCTTGTATTTTCTTTTGCTATAAATACTTTTAACTTGCGGTAATCCAAATGTTTCTTTTATTATTACTTCCTTTGTCTTATGGGTCCAGTCTCCCAAAATTTTATATTGTTAATGTAACAAAATGGTACTGCCATTTGGAGTTTATTCCTGTCTATTAGAGTTAGTGTAATCAACTTCATTATTTCATATGAGACTTTCCAATTTTTCCAGCATTATTTATTAAGAGTTCTTTCCCCATTCTATAGTCATAGTTAACTTTATCACAGATTCGGTAATGATGTGTATGTGTATTTCTGGTAGTGTGTATCCTCATTTTTTTTTTCTCTCAAGGGAATTTTTGATCTCTAATTTAATTTAGTGTCTAACAACTATAAATAGCATATCATTTAGTTTACACAGTTTTTCCTGTTTTTATTGATTTTTGCTTTATTTTTAATTTCATGGAATTATGATCAGAAGAGTTCTTGATATAATTTTGATCTTTATATTTTATTGATAGCCAAACATATGATCTAGTCTTGAAAATGTTGAAAATGTGTGCAAGCAGGCCTTTTTTCCCCAAGGGGTGGGGGGGGTGCTGTGTTCTATTAAACCTGCTTAGTTTAACATTTAAAGCTATTGTAATCTTACATAATTTGTCTTGTGGATCTGTCCATAATTTTAAGTAGGTTATTAGAATATCCTAGTGTTTATTTTTGTTATTTGTTAGGAGTTGCATGTGGAATGAAGAAGAAATTGAGACAGAAGAGATGGATAGCGATCTGTGAGGCTAGCCCACAGAATGGGGGTCCTGGGAAGCATGTCCAGGTTCCACTTTAATGAAGTCAAGATGCCATTTATATATGCCAGTCAGAAAATGTTACAATGATGTAATGAGGAAGTAGCAAAGTGTACATGACATGCAACAGGTAGGATGTGGGGATGTGTGGTAACAGGAGAATTTACCTTTGGGGGCAACAGTCATTACTAATAGGTCATATGTCTCTTGGGACATTCCAAAGAGGTTAGGAAGCTGGGTTACAGTTGAGAGATGGGCTATCGACTATTCTCTAATGTACCAGAGGGGGTTAGAGAGATAGGAGGTGTTCCTCTTATCCGAAGCTCCATCTCTTTACCTGCTTCCACATTATTCATTTTCGTCTGTTTTTCTATTTATGCCTTCTTTGACGTTGTGCTTTAGAGCACATTAATTCTCTCTATTGCTTACATGTGCTTATCATTGAGGACCCCAATTATATTTTTAACTCAGTTATATTCTTTATCTCTATTAATCATAACTGCCTCATATTCTGTAGGTCTTTATTCTGATATCATTTTATATCTTTTTGAGGTCCTTAATCATTATTAGAAGAGTTAGCTTAAAATACTCCAGTCACATTCCACTGTTGTGCTCCACTGAGATGTTATCATTGGGGGAACACTATGTCCGGAATGAACCCCATTAACTGATGTTTATTTATTTATTTTCAATTTTATTTCATAAGATTTGTTTACATTTTTTTTTCCCTTTCTCATTTGATTTTCTCCTCCCTTCTCTTCCCCTTGTCCTCCCCTCTGGCTATTCTTTCACTGCCAGTTATTAGTCAATTTTACTCCCTTAGATTCTTTTTCTTTCCTAGACCAATGTTATTTTGCCAGATGTAGTTGTGTTTTCCTGGGACACAGTGGCTTGGGCTTAGTTTTCCAGGTGTGTCTTTGTTGCAGGTAGCCCATTCATGCATGTTTTAGTGCCTCCTTCATACTGGCTGTCCCTGCGGACCCAGTTTCTGTCACATTTTGCTGCTTTTTTGCTTTGTGATTCTGGTCCTGGCATTGGGATTGTTTCTCCCAGATCATATTAGTATAAAAAGTTTTTTCGTCAGGATAGGCACTGATGGAGTGTTGGTCTGGTTTGTCTTGGGGCTGCTGCCAGTCTGTGGCTTTTTTCTCCACATGGAATGGGAGGGTGCCACGCTCGTACTGAAGATATGTTTGGACAGGAAATTCTGTCCCCACCTGTGGAGACTTCGGTGACTTTATTTCTGAGATAGTTCATCTCTATAGTTGATCTCACAGTCCTGTGTCCCACGGATCTGAAATGTTCGTGTGTTCTGGGATTTACTTCTTTCCCCTCATCTCCATCTTCATGTGTATCTGCTGCTGAATTAGTGATTTAGTTGTTTCTGGTGAGGATTGACTGGAATTGGAGACCAGAGGGGGTGATTCCTCCCAACCTGCCCAACCCCCACAACCCTATTCTTGAGGGGGCTGCATGGAGAGGCAGGGCTGCCAGGAAGATGGGTGGCCCAGTTCCCCGAAGGGAGGCAGGCGAAAGTGTGGCAAAGTGCCCTTTGTTTCTGGGCCCCACTTAGGTGATCTCTGGACCCGGTGCTGCCTGCAGATCAAAGACTGCCCACCCAACACTCATCCCTGAGTCCAGAGGGGGCTGCATGGGCAGG